>JACCGJ010012682.1:0-10885 GCA_013407085.1 Atriophallophorus winterbourni
GCTAAATTTTTCGAAATTCATTAAATTTTCTGATTCATCGATTTCATTAGCAAATGCTTCAAAAATTCCTTGTCTTTAGCCTTTACTCTAGCTGCAACAAGAAGGTTTCCAAAGGTATAGAGTGCGACGTGTGCCTGCGTTGGGCTCATCCCAAATGCTGTGGACTGTCGTCAGAACAATTTAAGGTTTATGCGGCCCATCGATGGCTTACATGGCTATGTGCTGACTGCATGAAGTCCGTGGAAACTTTGGTTGAGGAGCGTAAGCGTCTCGAAAAACGTAAGCGTTCTCCTCCTCGTCCATCTCCGAAACCCAAATCGTTTGCCGAAGTAGCTAGGTCAGGGGTCCCGTCTACCTCCAGCCAGCATACCACACCTTTGAGAACACAGAAGGCGAAATCATCGCCATCTTCCTGTCCCCCAAAGGCTCCGTGGAAAAAAGTTAAAGAAAATAGGGGTGTTCACATCAGCCCGACTAAGGACGTTCGCGCTCTAGCTCGGGAAGTCCACCATCTAGGAAAAGTGGTTGCTGAGCTGCAGGCCAGGAACCAAGTTAGTTCAACACGAACTAAAAATGTTCTGATTTTAAAGCAGGTTGAGCCTTTCATCCGAGAATCAAAGGCTCGTAAGGAAAGCGATCGGAGAAAGGTTATCGACCTACTCCGTGCTTCAGGTATGCGACCGAATACTCCGCTGAAGCGAGTTCACAGGGTCGGGAAATGGAGGGGTGTCCCAAATGACGCATCTACCAGATCGCCGCGGCCAATTGTAGTCGAATTCACAAAGCAATGTGATCGCGACTACTTCCTGTCGAAAGCAGAGAAGCTTAACTGCGTCGTACAACCTGACACCCCGGCACACCTGAAAACCTCTAGCCCAATTAGAGCTAGAAAGTCTAAGTTAGCTGTAACTCGTAGCTCACCAAATTCGCTCCAGAGTCTAAGCTTAGAAAATGACAACAGTGTGGCGATGGCGCTAACACAGGAGAATTTTACTCCAACATTGAAGTGCGCCACTGTCGTGCTTCGTCCTTTAGAGGATGAATCGTGGATGAGTTGTAGTGACTCAGACCATGAAGATGGAACTAGATGCCAAGAGTTGTCGTCTGCCTCAAAAACGAATGCTGTATGTCTTGATGAAATCCAGCCTTCAAAAAACGCGAAGCAGCCTCGGGCATTACGCCCGAGGACAAAGAGCTCTTAGGTAGCCCTAACACCGGGAGTCTGGCCCCACATGATAGTGCTCTTCTGTTCTATACAAACGCTTGTAGCATTAGGAATAAATGGGCTGAACTCCTCTGTAGAGTTGACGACACCCACTGCAAAATTGTGGGTGTCACGGAATCATGGTTGTCTCAGGATGACCACATACCAGCTTTAATCGCGGATAGGTTTAGCGCCGTAAGAAGCGATCGACCCCTGGGTAAGTTAGCAGGAGGGGCGTTGCTCCTTATTGACAACGCTATTCCCTTCGAGAAAAGTATTTCTTTTTCTACAACGAATGTGCAGATAATATCTGCCTTGCTCATACATGGATGCACGCGTATAGTCGTAAGCTGCATCTACCGTAGTCCGAGCACTAGTTTGGAAGAAGATGCTCTTTTGCAAATTCAGCTCTCGTCTCTTTTAGCCGTATCACCACGTGTTGTAATCTTCGGCGATTTTAATCTACCCGAAATAAACTGGGAGTACCAAACCTCGCATGCCCCAGGAGTCGCGAACGATTTTCTGGACTGGTTACACTCCCATGCACTTTACCAACACGTAAACGAACCAACTAGATTCCGCGAGGGTCAGTCTCCGTCTATTCTTGACCTAGTTATTTCTACTTCTGAAAGCGGTATACAAAATTTGGTCGTACTGCCACCACTAGGAAAGAGCGACCACGTAGTGTTAGCCTGCGAGTTACTTCTTTCATTTGGTAAACCCCCACTTAAGATGTCTCGAAGCTTCCATAGGATCGACCCTGCTTCCCTATTACATGCAGCAGCGCTACTCCCATGGCAAAACATTGACCATGTGGATGGGATGTGGGGGCAGATCAAGAATAACATCCTTCAACTTCAGGATCGATTCGCTCCTCTCTTACCCGTTCGCAAAAAAAGTAAACCTCAATGGTGGTCAGCCTCAGTTTCCCGTAGCGTACGTCACCGCGACGCAAAATGGAGGCGTTATAAGCTTACTCCCTCATGTGGGACTTGGGCCCGTTACAAAGAAGCGCGAAACATAGCTGTTTCCAAGATACGTGGAGCAAAGATTTCTTTCGAAATGAGACTCGCTCAAGAGGCCCATACTCATCCGAAACGTTACTACAGCTACGTTCAATCTAAAGGGTCAACACGAAAAGGTGTAGGTACCTTGAGAAGGGACGATGGATCAGCCGTCATTGCAAGCACTGAAAGGGCTCAATTGTTTTCCGCGCATTTTCAAGGCGTACAACGCCGAGATTATAACTCGAATGCATCTGCGCCATCACTCCAATGTGTACTCTCTGATCGCCCCCTCTGCACTGACCTTACATTCGAGGTACACATTGTTGAGAATATATTGGCCAGCCTAGCTTACAACAAGTCGGCTGGGCCCGATAGCATCCATCCACGAATGATCAGACTGCTAGCGCCTATGTTAGCTGTGCCGATCACAGAACTTTTCACATCATCCCTCAGTCAGGGCACCCTTCCTTTAGACTGGAGAACAGCCGTTGTAGTACCTATCCATAAGGGAGGAGCTTCCTCGGCGGTCAATAATTACCGCCCGGTTAGCCTCACTAGTGTACTATGTAAGGTTATGGAAAGATTGATCCGCGATAAAATATGTGGATATCTAACCAAACACTCTCTTTTGAGTGGCGCACAGCACGGCTTCTTAAAAGGTAGGTCATGTCTGACAAATTTGTTGAGCTTTCTTAACGAGGTTACTAAGAGGATGGATGATGGTATAGCTGTAGAAGTCTTCTATCTCGACTTTAGTAAGGCTTTCGATTCAGTCAACCATAGGCTCTTGCTTCTCAAACTCTCAGCCATAGGAGTATCAGGGAACCTTCTGGGCTGGATTCGAGCATTCCTTAGCGACCGTTCCTTTACTGTCAGGGTAGATGATACTTACTCCGCAAGTGCGCATGTAACGAGTGGGGTTCCCCAGGGCTCAGTCTTGGGGCCGTTGCTGTTCCTCATCTTCATTGATGATCTTGCCAGCCAACTGCGCTCACCCTGTTATATGTTTGCTGACGACGTTAAAATTGTCGGTAGGTCGGATAACTCCGATCTGATAAGTGATGTGGAAGCTGTAACAGCATGGGCGGGTAAGTGGGACCTTCCCCTTAACCTAGATAAGAGTCACTTGCTCTCTACACTAGCAGGCAACATGATTGTGTCTACGCCCTCAGCTCACACGGAGTTCCGTAGGGTAAAGTCTACTAAGGACCTAGGAATCGTAGTCTCCGCAAACTTTAAGTGGGCTGACCAATGTGCTGCTGCAGCTCAAAGGGCCAGGAGGGAACTCTTTCGACTACGTTCAGCCCTCACTTGCAGAAAAGCTGAGGTGCTATTGCCCCTCTACAAGGCAATAGTAAGGCCACATTTAGAATACTGTATCCAGGCTTGGAAGCCGTATTACCAGAAGGATATAGTGCAGCTAGAAAAGGTACAGAAGCTGGCCACTCGCATGATCGAGGGGTTAGCACACCAATTATGAAAATCGTCTATTAGCACTAGGACTTTTCTCACTTAGGAGGAGGCAACTTAGGGGGGATCTTATAGAGACCTTTAAGGTTGTCAAAGGACTAAGTTGTTTAGAATTCGATGACTTCTTCGGTTCTCTCCTTTGGTTGGTACACGAGGGCACAGTTTTAAGCTAAGTAAACAGCACACCAGGCTCGAATCCAGAACGCACTTCTTTAGCATCCGTATAGTGAACGCGTGGAACTCACTTCCCGCAGAACTAATCTTGGCAACTTCAGTAATTGCGTTCAAACATGGGCTGGACGAACGGTGGCAGGAGCTCTTCCCGGAGCATTACCCTTAAGACTAAATCCCTCATTTTTATGATAAAAAAAACACAAAAATATTCGAAAATTTTTTTAAAAACACAAAAAAGAGTTTCTTTTTTCATTTTTTGCATTTGTGTAAATAAACTGCTGTCCATCGTCTTTTCATTCGATTGGACATGCAACATGCATAACTCTCTCACCTTTCGGTGATGAGACATCTCCCATCTTCCATTCACAGTTACACACGCCTGTGTTACTTACGAATCAATCCTGGTAGTGGTGGGTGTTTTCAAGCACACCTCCGAAAGAATCTGGGCAATCGTTTCGACTTGGTCGACTATCGCCCTGTGATACTGATACTGATACTGAACTGAACACTGATACTGAACGTGAACGTGACCTTAATAATAACGCACCAGTTTGAGTGTTTTTGCAATGGGCTTCGACTCGGATATGTTCGACGATTATGCACTTCCTTTCACTAGACTGTCTAATAATCAATACATTCACGTAACAAATCTCAACGACAATGTTACGAGACTTGTTGTTGGTCCTCAAAATTTTTTCCATAAGGAAGATGAGATGTAAGTCGGATTTGCTTTCATTTATTCCAGTATTATTCATGGCCCAAAAAATATGATTCGTATTCCCGTGATGATGTATTGTGTCGTGTTAAATCCCGTGGTTAAAGATTCAAATGGTAATCCAGTCCTCGATGAATTTGGTCAGGTGAAAATTCAGTCTGGCGTTGAAGAATATAGATTTTCGCAAGAGCCTTTCCCATTATATCCAGGAGAAGAAATTATTAAAACGATGCATTTACCCGTGCTCTTAGCCAACGAAGCACTCTACCTCACTTGTATCATGGATTTCATAGATTCAGATGGTATTAAACGAATTCCTGGTGATCAATGGATATTCGAAGGTCCAGGTTGGTATATTACGGTATAAAAATGTCTACCATCTACTTAGCTAAATAGTTACAACTTTCAAATTAATATCCACGTTGTCTTTCTTATTCACAGCAACATTTTATATATTCTGTAAGTGCTCACGATTAAATGATTGAACGGTTAAAACGTCATAAACCAAAGAGCGGTCTTCGTTACAAACTGAACTGGTATGATCTTATGCTAAATTGATTTCCCATAAGTAGTGAGCTGCATGCAAAAACGCTGGAGTCTCATTTTCATTACTATTTTCATTTCACATATCTGTCTCGTCCAAGACATGTTTCCTTTGAGTTATAGTCAACTCTTCCTAATTGATCTGCATTTATTCTCATATTTCTTTGCTTTTCACACTTCCCCATCTTTTTATTTTTTATTTTTCATGGTATCTTGTCATTCAAGTATCCTTTGCTTTTCAGCAGTATAATGCTGCTCTTAATAATGGTCACGGTAACATCTAGCTTTGAAATATACCCCGTCGTTCCATGGATGAAAAAGAATGTCTTTGCGTTTATTTTAAATCAGCAGACTGAAGTGGCTGCTTCATTTAGTGATAAACTTTGTGAATTACACCAGAGCATGTTAACACGGCGACCTGGTTGTCACCCAGTTTGCAAGTTCTCCCTCTTAGCTACACTTGGCGAATCGAAGAAAGAGCTAGACTGCAATTGCGTTAGACGAAATTCTCGCAACAGTTTCTTAACAATTTTTAACAAAACTATAAAACGTATCAATGTATTAATGAATCCGATCACGAGCAGTCACTTTTGCACTCGTCTATATGAACTTATTTTCAGGATTGTATGATACATATGTCATCGGATGATTTCCACGTTATGATAAATACTGGTCAGTAGACCACGTGCATGATAATGATATTATTCGTGTATGGCATAAACTAAAATTTTAAACGAAACAAAATAATTCATTACTTTGGTACCTTGCGTGCTTTGCTAATGGGTTTCGTTGAAAACCGTTGTTTCTAATTTCATCTGTTTCTTTCGCACAGCTGTCTATTATCCTCGTAAGGAAGTCGAGATTTCTCAACGTGTCAAAGCCACCACAGTTGAGGCCACTGAGGCACTTTATTTAAAAGCTTTGTTGGACTGCACTGATCGGCAAGGTGTAGCTCGCAAGTGTAACGAATGTTGGTTGGTATACGGACCGTGTGTATACCTCCCTGGACCGTACGAAAAAATTGTCGAAAAAAGAACTGCCTATATGCTTCCAAGAACGGTATGTTTTACAGGAGTATCTGTATGCTTTTTTCCCCTGTTCACGGATGTGCAATCGTGCGGTACTTTTGTACTGCACCGCTAACACCGTGTTTCGCGGCCGGTACCGAGCTGCATGCATAAACACGCTACAGTTTCACTACCATTTTCTCTTTTTTATATCTGTCTAAGCCTAGGCAACTTGTCTTTAACTCAATCCATGTGCAGTCTTCGACTGTTCGTCACTTTGCATGGATCAGGCTTGTGATTTCATATATACATACACTGTTCATCCAACTAATTTCTCGATTTTTCGCTGGAACATTTACAACAAACAGGTTCGCACTATATTTCACTGATAGCTCAAGCCTAGATGCGGAATCGATATTATTGAGTGACTCCGCCTGTCATTTTTAGTGTTCGCACTATAAAGTTAGAATCAGCGATTAATGTTCCGGGTGATTATTGCCTGATTTTCAAAAATCTCATTGATCTGGCTAAGTAGTGTTCCAATTCATAATGAGTAATAAAGATTTTGTCACATTCCAAGTACGAGTGAACCGAAAACCTTTACCTTCCGTCGATGTTGACCACGGATGTACATTGCGAGCGCGCAATGATCTCATGCTCCACCGCCAAGTTTCACGTGACTAAGCAGTTCGGTTCGATAAGAAAAATCTTTTTTCACGGTTTGCAGTGATTTTCAGAGCTCTGTCGATCAGTGGCAGTTGCGGGCTGTCGATGTTGTAAAATTTCAGCAGTTGAAATCAGTAGCAGTTTTTTACTCCAGCTTGAGGAAGGCCCTTCACACTGTGCATCCAAAGTGAAATATCAACAGCAAGTTCCTCCTAATGCGTAGGTGCGATGTCCAAAGATTCCATATTTCCTTTGCAAACGTTTTTACAGTTTTTGTTTTCAAATTTAGAATTTCTCATGTCAACTTTCCATAGAGTAGATATTCCAGATGTGCAATCGTACGTTAACTGTGCTGTGCGGCTAAAACTGTGCTGAGTTGATTTTTCACTGGTATTGAGCTGCATGCGGAAACACATTTTAGTTTCACTGCCATCTCTATTTCTATTTTATTTCATATCTATCCATCTCTGTGCAACCTGACAGTATCTTTTCCCAAGTGTAGCTTATGATTATGCGGCACTTTGTCTGGATCAGGCTTGTGCTTTTATACATCATACAGATCTTCCGGATTACACAGGAACCAGTCCGCATGTGTGGCGATGTTGCAATAGAGTGAATGTCCTCTATAGACCACATTTGTAAAGCACTTTTGCATCTGTGATGTTTAGTTCAGTAAGTTTTGAAACAACGGTAAAGTGGTAAACAGTTTCCGGTTTCACAACCACGGTTGTTGTTATGCGTTTGTACTAAGGATTTACGAATTCACTCAAAACTCCACCTGAGGACAACCGAAGTTATGACACCGGTAGTGGAGTATACGTCCATGTGCGTATGTATGAAATCACAAGGTTGGATCTTAGCAAAGTGCCGCACAGACGAACTGCGCGTGGCCTAATATACTGCTATGTCGACCAGGCCTAAATCGATATAAAAGAAAACAGCACTGAGACTCTCACATATTTTCACATACAGCTCGGTACCTTTGGCAAATCAATTTCACCATCTATTACCTCCGCAGAACTGAAATACTACATAATTGCACATTTGTTTAAGTGTATGGGATGTGATCAACGCAATATGCTAATCATTTTCAAACGTTTTGAGCGTTTGACCCGTGATCACGTTCTTATTCTGTAATTGCACATCATGGTTCGTTGTAAAAACCATATTCAACGGTGGTTTTAAAGTCAAACCTCGGTTAAATAAAGTCGATTAATTTTGCATAATTTCATACCGACATAAACCAATCCTACTATTTTTTGGCGAGTCACTTTCAATGACGTATTGGCATCCGAACAACAGCATTAGGAGCCTATTTTCCGTACAATTTCTAAGGGAGAAGGTTCTCATTGTAATTAATAACCTAAATAATAAGCATAACAGTATCAAATTGCAGCGAATTTTAAATAACTCTTCCTTTTCCTACCGTTTCGCTGTTCATCTGTTTCTAGGGAAAAGCTCTCCACATGCAAGCATTGGAGACTTTTGTGGACGACACTGGCGTTGAGCGCCACTTTGGTGACGAGTGGCTAATTACTTCCGAAATGACAGATTCACATATTTGCGGGGTTCATGAGAAAGTCTTGTCTGTCGTGGATCCAGTCCGACTTAATGCAGACCAGTACTGCGTTATTTTAAATCCACGTGGTCCAGACGGGTTGCCTCAATTTGGGAGGAAGTTGTTGGTTCGTGGTGAGAAGTCGTTCTACTTGCAACCGGGCGAAGAGTTACGCGACGGTTGCCAACAGGCGTACACACTTCTCCATGACCAGGGTCTGGTGGTTCGAGCAGAGGCAGACTTTGAAGATGAACTAGAAGATCATTCGGGTAAACGGTCAAAGCACGCGAAACGGAAAATTGTGAGCTGTTTATCTCATTTATAAATGTGTTTTTCTAAACCCTATTCTCGTTATTTTCGATTACATCATGCTGTGAATTTGCTTTGATTCTCTCCGCATCCTTATTCCAAAATTTGTTTAAAAAAATTATTCATGGACTAAGTGCCTTAGAGAGGAGTTTTAATGCATTTGGATTATCCTCTGTCTCAAAGAGCGTCATCTCACACCAATAGTTTCTACAAAACCTATTTACATTTGAGAAAAAACGCGTTTTATTATGAGATTCTGGAATCATTTTTTTCCTAAGTAACCGTCTATTTCAACACCAGGAACCTTATTTAGTCAGTTTTTGTACCGTGTCCGGAAACACGCTTGAGTTTTATTGCCATTTTCTTTCTCATATTTGTCTAGGCCTGGGCAACATGATAGTATCTTGGCACCCGCGCAGTCGTGGACCTTGCATGGATCCAAGCTTGCGATTTATTGCCTTCCTCCCACCACGGACATTTCTTGTCGGTGTCGTTGTAGATCTAAACTATAAATTAACATCTGTAGTATTGTACCCTTGACTGTTGGGCCGCAATCAGCTAACAATCAGCTTGACGTCAGATCCACATTCATACTTACAAACATATATACACGCACACACATGCATACATACATATATTCATATATGTTTTTATTGTGTTTGGCCTCCTTCTGTCGATGTCGACCGTGAGTGTACATCGCAATAGCATTAATTCATGTTCCACAGCTTTTCGAATGACTAAACAGTCAGATTCGGGGGAACAATCTCTCCCGCTACGCTTGAAACGATAGACAGTACTCGGTCGATGGCCGTCAGTTGCACGCCGGCGGCGTGATCTGCGTTCACCAGTTAAGAGCTGTATTCGCTTCTCCCCAGCTTGCAGACGATGCTTTACACATTGCCCATATACATACATACATACATAATATTTATTTCATGAAATCGGTCGCTCAGAATATGAGTGTACATAACCAAACGCCATAGAAAGGTAACGCCCGGCGTTTAAAACAACGATATCAATCTGTTCAAAATGCATGAGTTCCTCTCATGTAGCAATCGTAGATTTTCAGTGAGTCAGATAGTCCACTCACACTAACATCACCGAATTTTTTTACTTTTCACGTAAAGCAATCCGATTAACGTTAGCACAGTCGGATGATGTTCCTTGCGCTCAACATTATAACCCATCATTTGTAACATGTCAGTTATAGACTTATTGATATCTCGCCTATTATACTTGCTTTTTTACGTTCCAAATTGGACTGAAACGTGTATGTTCATTAAAAATACGATCGCGTCTTCACAGTAATCAATTCAGGTTTACAGTAGCTGGATTGGAGCGGTACACGCACCTCGTACAAAGCTTCTACACCGTGACGAAGAAGTAGTTTGTGGCGAAGTTTGCAAACTTTGTTGTGTCGCCGGCACTTTACATCGTGGGTTAATGCACTGTTTTGCAGTAGATATTTTACGCTTTCCAGGCGGCCACATCCACGGTAACCAACCCCCTCCAGTAACAGTCCTCGTCTTGTTCTGCACGTTTTCGTATTAATAAGGCCACATCGCATGTCTAACATCTGTAATACACGTTGGTTATTGTGGATCAAGTAGTTTGACTGTGGGCATTGATTCAGAGATCTGAGCAGAGAACCGTCCACTGATGAATACAATTCTTGTTCTCAAGCCGCACGGACATCCTTCTGGAATAATGTGTTCTGCTTTCCTGTACACACGGATGCTTTCGCTACATTTATATGCATGCCATACTAATTGCAATATTTTATGTTCCCTGATAACCGACAGCATCTTAGCCACGTTGCAGTCTTGATGACGCGGCACTTGACTGGATCAGGCTTGTGGCTTTCATACCGACATAGCAAATGCACATATTCATATCATGTTAGTTATTAACTTAAGTCTCACTGAACTCTAACGTGAAATAAACAAAGTTAAACTTGTAAGCCAAGCACTCGAGCCGCATATAAAAGACCAGTGTATTGTGGTGCTCACATCCCCATCCCTTACACACCACTTCCGGTTTCTGGCTGTTTGCCGTCATCAGGTGGAAATAGTGAGATCAGGTTCAATGAGCCTTGAAACAGTGGAAAAGCGGTAAACAAAGTTAAATTTGTATGCCACTGTTATATAGGGTTCTTACAAAGAACCACGATGTTCAAATACAGAATCACGAAGTGATTCCTGGCCAAGCGCTCGAGGCGCATGTAAAAGACCA
>JACCGJ010012683.1:0-23199 GCA_013407085.1 Atriophallophorus winterbourni
TAGGGATGATGAGGTTACTTTGTTTAGGTCACATCCCGAAAGCTTATGTGACCTGATCTTGTAATATTATTTCTTGCAAAAAACAGCAATCACTTGAATAACCTCGATTTAGCTTGCACCATGTGAAATTCTCATCAAATATTTATATATCATTCTGAAACTTTTACATCAATTTATTTTAAAATTAGATCATTTCTTTGTGAAAAATAAACAGAGATTGTTTGAGTGAGTTTCCCCAAAGTATCAAAAAGATGGAGAGAAAACAATATTAAATAAGTAAAACGATCATCAAAATAGGAAAATTCAAATTATTGATTTCATACTTGCTTTATTATAATAACACAAATTCGTCGAATGATACTTGTTGTCACGTATTGTTCAATTACTTATTATATCCTCAAGATCATAAAAGATATGTTTGTCATTACAATTACAATTTCCCAGCTTTAGTTTAACGTGATAAAGTTGAATCATTCTGAATTTTTAAAAAAAGGACTGTGTTACGTCAATCTGTTAAACGTCGCATTCGTCTTAAGAGACAGATCATTGAATTAATCTCCTTGGAATGTGCACATTAAATACGATTTGCACAGGACATTTGGAAATAATGAATAGAGACAGCTTTTTTCACTACAGTAAGTGTTGGTAATCGTGTACAAAAAAATTTCGTTTGTAAGGAGCAAACACATCCCACGACCAAATTCTTGCGGTTTGTACTCATCAGTAAGGCTAATACGGTGCGCATCAGCATGTGCTTTAAACATTGGAATAATGGTAAAACGTTGCTCATTTAAGCCATTGTTGGATAAGGGTGGTACCGCTAATCTGTTAAATTTCATATGCCCAATTACATGTAGATAGACATGAACAAACATCCTCAATTGCATGCATTTCCATCATTCGCACCCCACGACCGGCTTCTTGATGTTTGTACTGATAGATCGTATATAATGCGACTGGAATCCGCACAGTCGTTCCACGTAACGCTAATGAATTGTAACCATGACATATATTTGAAAGGTGTCAGTTTGCAAAACGTCACCGTTGGATATTTCGGGAAACTGCCAACACAGATACACAAAATTATCAGGTACCAATTATTGTTTGCAAATTATCTGAAACATCTTGAATCCAGGTCCAGTTATCGGAATTCTACCATTTGAAAGGAATTGTGCTAAAGAAACCGCAGGTACCTCCAGGAACATAATATCCTTACGGAATTGAGGGAGACTGAGCGGAGTCAACAAATTTTTCAAAGATTAGATCTTTTGAACTCACAACAAATAAGCAAAATATTCCTAAGATCAAAACAATTATTTAAGTCCACTTTGCGATGGTGTTCCAACTTTGTTTCCTTATTAAAATTAAGTTATCGAAACGGAAGGTATATGCTTCAAAATCAAGTATGGAATAGCAATGCAATTTTTTAAATTTTTCATGTTCAATCTGCCTCCAAAGATTTCTTGTGTGTTAATGTTTGCCTTCGGCATTTGGTCCATAGCTATCGTGGAGGTAATTCAAAAGCACGTGATGGATTCGTGCTCCATCGCGTTCAGACTGATTACAAAGTACGATTTGAGAGTGATAATCTATCCAACAGCGCTCAAAGCGATGGAACGTACTCGGTCTATCGACGTCAGTTGCACACCGGCATCGGGAGCTACGTTCAACAGACGAGAGCTGTATGTGCTATTCGCCAGCATGAAAAGCGGTGCTTCACACAATGCCTTAAAAGTAAGTAGTCAAAATCCAGTTCTTCTAAACTTGTAGGATCAATGCCAATAGCTTACTTTTGTTTTAAACAATCGTCTATGTTCCGCGAGTGCGGTCTTCTCAATGGCAGACTGCCTAATTGCAACTCACCATAGAGTAGATCTTTCAGAATACGAACATTTTCCATTCTGTAGACATGGTCATGCCACCGCAGGCGTCGCTGTCATATGTGGGGCGAACATGCTTCGTAGACCAGCTTTTGAAAGCACTTCTCAATTTGTTGATTTCTCCATCCGCGATCCATCAAATAGGTAGCATTTAGCTCCTTTTCGTGTCATGTGTCAATAGTGCAGGTATCACTGCCGTAAAGTAAAGCATTTAGTGCGCAATTACTTTATACCATCAACATTTTATTCACTGCCAACTTGCGGCCCTTTAAAAGCTTTTGCTCCGAACCGAATGTCCGATCGAGAGACTCGACGTAAAAGGTTTTCAAACCATTCCCGGAATTCAGAGTCTGAATCTGGTGGACTTGTTTTATTAAAATTGGTTTTGGACAAAATGTTTAAATCGCACATATGACTGACGGCGATAATTGGCTTACCAATACATTTGGAGCGGTTAACTTTAGTGTGATAAAGCTTCAATTTTACACTCAACACGAAATGGTCAGAGTCACTGTCTTCCTTTGATATGATTTAGTTAGAAGTAAGCTGTCATAAAAGTGCACGTAACGAAAACAAGATCAAGAAGATAAAAATACTTAGACCGAGAATGTTTCCAAGAGACTTCATGCTGTGGCTTTTTTCTGAAAGAATATGTTAGTGCCACAAAGACAGATCAGTGTATGTTTTTCAAAAGGGCATTATTCCTTTTTCGTTTGTTCTACCTACTCAAAAATTTCTTAGACAGTTTGGCCAAGACTCGTGATCTGCACCAGCCATGGCATTGAAATGAACCAATAACACAACACATAATTTTATGAGCAAGTCTTTGAAGACTGTTGCGAGACTATGATACAAAGCGTCTTTTTCAACAGGTATCGCAGCAGACTTCGGTGCATAAACGTTGACCAATGTAATGTCTGATACGAGTACTCAGTTACAGATTCAGAGTCTAAATCCGTTCGCTCGCGCTAAGGCTTTTTTCTGCTGCTTTTATTAGGCTGTTTCTCGCATCAAACCCAACTCCATGCAGTTTAGGCTTATCACAACCCCTATATTTCCAAAAAACGTGTTAGCCTAGCAGTATCTGGTAATTTAGTCCCTTGCAGGGTATTCACGACGATCTTCAACCTTTTGAGCTCATTATTAATCACAGGTGATTTTCTCGCTTCTCTTATATTCAAGACGTCGCCATGAAACCCAGGGAGCATAGATCGGAGGTTCCAGGTTCCCAGTTTCAAAACTGACCAATATTAGTCAGTAATTTTCTTTTGCTGGTGCGACAGAAATACAGTCAGCTTTTCGGTCGATTCCTAATCCGTGCGCATTCAATAGGGATAGCAGACCGTGGTGAGATGGTATTTTATTGGCATGGGCTTGCTCCGCTCGAGACAGGCAGTAGTCGTTTAATGAGAACCGGGGATTTCTTTCACCGTCAAAAGCAGCCCCAAGCGTTTAGCGTTTCGCAAGTCTAGTCATAGCTTTTCAATTGTATCTGCCTCTCCCCATGTTATTAAATATGTAGAACAAGATTTTGCTCATACAGAAGATGCTTCTTCTCCACCACATCATTGTAATCACAGAAACAACTAGGCTCATATATTGACACAACCATGGCGTTGCAGGGGTTTTCTGGACGAAATTAAATACACATTTACTGCTCCAAATGTTGGATCGAGATTGAATATTGAAGCCAAAAACTCAGTGGAGGTTTGAAATAAGAGTTTTACTTCCTGAAAATGAACCACTCTTATGGATTCTTGGACTGAACTTGACCATCGGATGACAGCATACAGCCACAAACCTATTGTGGTGCACACTTTAAGAGGGATTGAACACCAACGTGCATTACAAGAATAAAGCTAATAATTTCTCAAATTCAAACGCTATTCTATCAACCGCGCATGGTTTCTACAATAACCAAGAGTAGATAAAGTTGTAAAAGATAGAAATATGATTTATTTTGTGTTTTTACTAACGTCTCCATTGACATGTTCCAGTTGATCATCAAAATTGCATTTAGCGTTTACTTCGAAGCTGATAGAATAAACATGATTCTTTCTTTCACTTGAACAGAAGTTTAAAGAAGCTGGTGTAGAAGATAAGAACATGTTTGTCATTAAAATTAAATTCGGTAATTTCCATGTTGTGAATTGCATTTCAAATTTATCGATCAAGATATCGATCACATTACGTATAACAATTGATGTATCGGCTTAGTAATTATTCATTAATTTAGTCAAATATAAACGCGTAGCAAAGGTATTTATTTACTAAAATTTATTCCTGAAATCTCTGAAAACTACTGGATAATTCTTCCATAAGCTGTAATTAGAAATAACCTTGCTTATAATAACAATAATAAGTTATTTTCAATTATCTATTCCCTGGAAAAATCATGCTGCGTCTGGTATGACATATTTCATATGAACATTGGGTTTTAATTGAAACCTGAAACTAGTTAGACTTATAATCTCATGTCCCATCACGTTTTCTGTCTACCATTTGAAATCGCAATCGTAAGAATGCTTACAACCGTTTTGTAAGCAATTTACGTTACCAATGCGACGACAGTTTTACACTCAAACACAAGTGACAGCGAGGTTTGGCACCGAGACCACTGGCTATTGTTCTCACGGATAGCGCGTTTCCAATTCTACTGCGCCATTAATTTTCAAATCGATATTGTTTGAAAAGAGACCGAAAGATTAGAAAGTACAAAAATGTCGGATTACTATGGGACGAATAAGACAACGTGGATTGTCAAAAATATTCATTTTCATTTATCTTCCGAATGACCGGAAATATCTTGACATTTTTATTCAATTTCTAATTAAACAGTTCAATTTGATTAAAATAGTCCTATATGCAACTGGCAATTTCAATCGAATAAAATTTGCTAAATAAATCTAGATGCTTGGTAAAAAAGCTTATACTAGTTTATTCTTTCAGAATATGTGTGCATGAATGCGAAGATGTCGCAATTTTATTACATCACAAATAAAATCCGTGTCATTCATATTCTCTAACAATTTTCATCACTAGTTTCCATGTTGCTCAAAACCCGTACATTTTGGTTAACACGACTCGAAAAATATGATAGATTGACAAAGGCAAGCATTTTATATCTCACGGGTGTTATTCGTAGTTTAATGAATGAACTCGTTGCATTCCGATGAAAGTATTTTCTCAGAAAATATTTTCTGATTATGAAATGTTTTATTATTCAAGGTGACGAAATTTCCGCTCAAATTAATGAAACAATATTACTCGGTGATTTTTCTTGATGTTTCAAAACGTTCAACGTAGTACATTCTTCACGGGTATGTTTTTATGCACCAACAATGTTAATTTTTATCATCAGACAAGTTCTGAACGCTGGACAAGCTTGCCTTATTCGCTAACTTAATCACTGTAAATTACGTTTGCAATCCCCTAAATTTGCGATCCGGAATATTTTGAATCATTACATACAATCTTCAACTGTATCATATATGGTGGAAACATTTTAATGGAATTGAATGCGAGTTGTTTTATGGAGTTAGCATTCAATCGATTATTGTAAGCAGAGAGTTCAGAATTATACATCATAGTTGTATTTTACAAGCGATAAATATGTTTACAAAAATATGCGAATTTCTTTAAAAACTTAATAGGAATTTTTCAAAATATCTTAATAAACACATAATAATTGTAGTGATTCTCTATGGAACATTTTATTTTAGTTAACCCTTTTAAATTTACTATACAATATTCAGCATCACATAACGCAGGTTCTATGTAAAAGCCATGAAATCAAGTTATCAATCAAAGAATATCATTACCAGACCGTTTATCGTCCCTACCTGCTAAACATCTCTTTATTTCTATATTATTTAAGCACAGATTGTCGCATCTGGATGTTATTTCTATTCAAAGTCAATTAAAATGAAGATTGAAAGATGATATCTTGGTTAAGTTGTTCATTTTTTATACCGCTTCACTTTCACAGGTAATCCATCACACTTACTTCATTGATCGAAATTAACCATTGGAATAATATTTATTTAATCGAATTTTCATTTTTATTTGGAGCTACTTATTTAATTTGTCGCCAATAAAATAATTATTTGTTATTTTCGAATTTATTAGGAAACTCATGATTATCGATTGATTTGAATAGTAGTTAAGATGTGAAGCTCTCATTTGGATCCGTCAAATCATTAAATTGATTGGGGTTCATTTTCCCATGGGAATTCTACCACTAGCAAATATCACTGTCTCACCAGATCTGGAACAGTCGATTTAGGCTGAGGTGATGTTTATTTATGAGTGACAGATGAACAATTTCCTAATACGTTGCAGTTGGTCGCGCAATTTTTTATTGATTTAATCAAACACAATTGTCATTTAAAATAATCAAAGTGAAAATCCTACAAATTGACAAATGCTACAATACTGCATGCGTTTGCAAATGAAGATTTATATCAAAAATTCAATAATTTGAAATTTAGTGATAAAATGTGTTTTAAACCAGAACACTTGCAATTTTTGTTTGAGAAATTTTCTGTGTAAGCTGCGAAGTGTTAGCGAAGAATTGTTAAAACTTAATTTTAATTTTACCATCATCGTATTTTCCCGTTTGCTTCTAACCAAAAAATTAAGTATATTTTAATTGGAATAATTGTTATCAAAAAACTAAATTTATTCGAAGATTTAGCTGAGTTCTCCTGGTGTTTTTAATTATTCATTTAGTCCCAACAACATTACGTATTGTGGTTTCAATAAATAAGCAATCATCTGTCAAACTTAAATGTTAAAGAAATTCCCCATTCAAATCAATAATCACCACGCGTGCAATTTCGATCTAATATTTATAATATTTCTAACTTTAATGTCAAAATTTGGGTTGTTTAAAAAATACGTCCGTGATATCAATACGGAGAGATAATAGATAAATGTTAAATTTGCGCCATTAATCAGTTTCAGCCCTTTAACATCCGGTTTGGAACTCCGTAATGTTAAAAAATATACTGGAATAATCAATATCGTTATTTCAAACAATTATTTGAATATCCGGAATTTCAACCAATCGAATTTCAATTCAAAAATGCTTTTTATTTCCGAATATTACATTCAAGTCATTTACAAGAACACTGGATATCTGAAAGCTGCGTTCACTACAGAATTGTCAAGCCTAATTCTGATTACATTTTCTCCAGAAACGCAAAACCTGGCGTTGAATTCCTATTAGTGAATTCCATCTTGCTTAATTGTTTCCAATCAATCAATATTTCCGATTATCTAGAAAGCGAACAAATATGGCATCTAAATATTAAAAAGCTGTTTACACATGTTAGGCTATAGAACATCCAGAAGTGTTTGCTTGATGTAAATCACGTTGTCTTGGGATCACGAACTAGATACCGACATCGCGGTAAAAACTGCGTTTTTTTACAGCATGCGCATTAGGTTAATCAGATTATTTTGCGCTTTCAAGTGAGAAGGTTTTACTTTGTATGAATTAACCAAAGAACTATTTTCGAAACACAGATGAACGATTAAATTATGTATAGTAATCAAGCAAGCATACACAGGAAATTAATCAAGGTTTACAGTTTGCTCATACCATTACACTAATCTTGTTACATATTAAATACTGAAAGTTTTTTAATAAAATAGTCAATGGGTGAATAAATGCACAACTTTGAAATATTGATTTTCACTAAAAGGATAGATTTGTACTTGAAATTTAACAGGATGTTCAAATACAGAATCACAAAGTGATTTCTGGCCAAGCGCTCCAAGCGCATATAAAAGACAAATATGTTGTGGTGCTCAATCCTCATCCCGGATAACCCCAATACAGGTTTCGGGCGGTTAAGCTATCATCAGATGGAGAAGTAAGATCAGGATTCGTGAAGCCCTTGAAACAGTTGAAAAGCGGTTAACAAAGTTAAAGTTGTATGCCACATTGTGATTCTGTATTTGAACATTGTGGTTCTTTGTAAGAACCCCATATAACAGTTGCATACGTGTTTAACTTTGTTTACCGCATTTCCACTGTTTCAAGGCTCACTGAACGTGATCTTACTGTTTCCCCCTGATGACGGCAAACAGCCAGTAACTAGTAGTTGTGTATAAGTAATGGCGATGTGAGCCTCAAAACACATTGATTTATATCAACGTTTTTGAGATTTTTTTCACTGTTGAAGACCACTCTGCTAATACTGGTTCCTTGACTTAATATTGCCTAACAGTCTAAAATAAACAATTGTGGTTTACGATGCCGCGATTAACACTTAAAACTTCTGACGGTCGACCAATCTGGTCGATTTATTGATTGGTCCACTCTATAGGTTGTTTTTTGTAAGGTCGGCTGTGAGAACCAACTCGAAAGTGGCTCTCAAGTATTTTACACATTACCCACCGTTTTGAAACTAAATAATGATGCTCGGAATATATTTTAGTGTGTAAGTACGTGATGTGATCATTCCTTAATATTTTTTTCTGATTTTGTATCGCGTGGAGTATCTAATGCACAGATTGGTCATCCAAAGTTTAGCTATGACATGGGTCCGAACATTAACATTGTTCACTCTTTACGCATTGTTACATTGCGTACTGCAATAATAACAATTTTCTAATCTGGTGAATGCCAACAGGCAGAAATAAATACAGGTGCGTAGAAATAGTGCTTTTAGCCACTCGAAAAAGAATCTTCTAGCTTCCAATAGATTTTTCTGTAACATGAACTACTTCATTCAAATCTCTTCAGATAAAAAGTGATTCTCCACAATGATAAATACGTCCTATCATCATTATAACGAAACCTTGGTTGAGACGAAGTCAGAAGTGACTTCGTGATATTGATTTGCCGATGAAACGAATCTTTCAATTTCGAATAATCCTTCATCATCAACTCTTTGTGGTATCTTAAAAAAATGCTGAACAGAATAACAACTGCCAAGTGCCATTTTAACTGGTTTACGGAACAAGTTCCCCATATTACGATAAAGTGATTTACACCAGTTGGATTTCGTATATGGTATCGATGACGTTATTTTTAAACAAGAGCTACGTTGTGTTGAGCTGAAAGCAAAAAAAAGACCTTGGATTGCATCATATCTACAAATCAAATGTTTCTGAAAAAGATGTGACAGCTATGGTGATTGAAGTATAAGGATTAAAAAGAACTTTTTCGACCAATTCCTTTATAATAGTATGAAATGTTATCTGCAAGCTGTTGAAGAGCTGGAGATGTATTCGGCGGTGCAAACGTCAACGATTTATCTCAGTATACTTATCAAGTAACCATCGTGGGTATGATGAGATTAAAGTAAAGTAAAACTATGAGGAGCTAGAGAATATCGCGTGCTTGCCATCTACAAAGGTAATTAACTTCGACTAAACAAAGAAAATATACAACAACAACAACCCAGGTTTCCGTGCTGAAGTTCACCGATTGTTTTCAGTCCATTTAGTTTATTGTTTCCGCTGTGTCGCGATGCAAGTGGATGATACACCCTGACAAGCTTCTAAGAAATTAGAGCACTCTATTAAACTCCGTCTAAGTTATTGGTCGCATTATTTCGTAGCAAATTACGATTCCACAGCTAGGTTATTAACAAACTAATATAAAGTGCTCTCTACTCCCATAAACGTTGTGGGCACATCGATGTTACTGAAATGTGGATGTGATTCTTCATATGCTAGAAAAAAGTAGACCCACTGCTTATATATCAAACGTCAAACGTTACAAAAATTCAGGCTAGCATAAACGATCACAACCAAGCCTTTCTGAGATGGTTCAAATCTAGTTGCATGAAACTAACCAACTTTTATTAGTTTTCAAAGTAGAACGACATAAATGTATACACGAAGGATGCGAGCAACACATTAAAACGTCTCACATTCTGATATTTAAAGATTTTGTAGGATAGCTGTCAGAAAATTGATGTGTGTGATGAACTATTATTCAAAATTGACGCAACAGGAACGTTCACGTCCAATTAAGAATAAATTAGGATGTATATTTATGTGATCAAATATTTATCAGATCTAGATCAAAACACTCTTGACTATTTCTATCAAACGAAACCTTTCCGTACCATAGTCATTCACAAGGAGATGCAATGGAGTTCTTCATCCGGAGGAGAATGCCTTATGCACTTATCTATTCTTTAAACTTATATATTATTAGGCCATTCATTGAATTTTTAAATAATTACTATGATACGCTGCAAATTTCTCTTGCTGCAATTTTAGGACTGGTCCAAACTCAAATGAAAACGAAGGCACCTCCCATAAAGGTACAATCAGATGACGATATGCCACAAAAAATCCACTGTATTGCAATCCCAATTCATTAGGTTAATCATGTAAACATTGTTGAAAAAGCTCACATTCAATCCCATTTGAGTAGCCTTCAATCTTAGTTTTCTTTCCAACTCGTCGGAATGCAAGCCTTGCAACACAACAGGCATCACGCCAAATTTTCGTTTCAGTGGTACGCAAGCCAACGTGAGAAATCCATCCAAATGTTTAGTATGGTAGTGCACCACTTCCACTGGACCAACGAACAACGGGCCTAAGGAAAGCAAAAAGAAACGAAATAGTGGAGATTATTGGTCACACTCACTATATGAAGCGTTTTACGCAAAAACCAGAGGGTGAAGTGAGTGAATATGGTTATTTCACGCGTGACTCTCTTTTCCGTACATCAATCAATCGCATCGATTCATCTCTGTAGACAAAGCTTCTTAGAATTATTCTTCGAAAGCCGACTTAATGTCTGTTATAGAACTATTATTGCTTTACTATCGACTGTAAAATCATAACTTAGCTGACTGGATTAAGTATACAAATTATTGGCACATACTCACTTAGTTTTTAACATTTGAGAACGAATCGGTTATTTTACATCTGGTGCAAAGTTCGGCTCGCAAGTTTAGCGATGGGATGTCAGTTTGATATGATCCCGCATTCGAAGCGTTAGATGATCTACTTAGTACTAGGTTGAGCACATTGTTTCAAAACATTTAAACGCTTGTCGATATTTCTGAATCCCAGGTGTATAATCTTCGGCTGGCTTATTAGCTCGCACATGGAACCACCAATAGAGAGCAAATCGTTAGCACAGCCAAGTGTATTGATCGAATGGTTTGATTATTTCTCTCGTAGAAGTAAATAAGGGTGTTTAATAATATCAGTAAATACATTATTGTATGTCAGACACTTCCAGAAAGCTCAATTTTATTTACAACGTGGTATGCAAATTGCTAGTTTATTTTAACAGCAGTTGTGGTACAAATTTGATGAAACAAGAAATGAATGTGAATTTACGTGAAACCAAGTCGAATTCTTGTTCAA
This sequence comes from Atriophallophorus winterbourni, assembly GCA_013407085.1. NCBI lineage: Eukaryota > Metazoa > Platyhelminthes > Trematoda > Plagiorchiida > Microphallidae > Atriophallophorus > Atriophallophorus winterbourni. The sequence continues at coordinate 11,229 of JACCGJ010012683.1, forward strand.
TATAAACAGGAACGTATAAATAGTTTATATAAGCAGTCCGCGGAATCTTTTGAAGAGCAGACTTCCTCCGTGTAACTGTCTTGTTGAAGGGAGCTTTACCAAGCCACAAGTGAGAAGCAGATTGAGGTAAGCTAATGTAGATTTGAGCTTAGCGCAGACAACTGTATTTGTTTTTTGAAATTCATACATGATTTACTGACTTGCTGTCCCCGAGTCAGATTCAAATCGACTCCCCATAACCGCTTAATTTAATACACAAAATACATTTTGCCAGAGTTGAAAGAGTGAACTTTTATTTAACACATTCAAACCGGAGTTAAATTAATTTGGAATGAGTCAAACAATTGGATAGGCATTTATTTTTGTCTGTACAACCAAACAAAATGAGCGCTTATTTGTTAACTGAGCAAAAAAATTATTCGCAAACATTAATTAATGTATAGATATGCTAAAGATTATTTTTTATAATATGTCAGTGAAAAGGCTTTAGGCCTCCCGCATTCTCGATTGGATATTCGTCGTAATTTTTTCTCGGTAAGAATTTGTTTTAATTGAAACTATTTGCCTGAAGAAATCACACACTCAGATTCTGTTGAGGTTTTCGCTTCAAAACTCGATGAGTTTATGACGGACCATGCGGTATGTGACTGTCCCTATTGATTTTTGAAATATTTTATATTTTTTATATATTCCATCATCCTATGGTTATTGTTAAGCTTACTGCTTTTTCTACCATAAAATTTTCTGAGTTCTGAGTTTTCTGAGTGGTGATTTGAAAATAAATTTCCATTACCAGTGCTTTATTTTAAATCAATTTACCCAAACATGGTCGATATTCAATTTGAAATCCGTGCAATGCTTTCGATCAATATTTCGTTACACAAAATGGCTAAACTGGAATCTTGTCTTGTTTGATTACGTAGCTCGTTTATTTAGGCAATAAACGGTTGCCAAACAATTAAATTGAGTGTCTGAAGTGGAGAGAGACAAATCGCGATAAAATGAGAAGCCGAACTTCCTGGAAATCGCGGTTGTAGGTTTTATTGAATTTTTTTCAAATTGTTTGCAAAACTTGATCTGCAATAAGATGTCATAACTTGATTGTCTGGTCGAGAAAGTTTCGCTCAACAAACCTTAAACGGAAATAGCATCGAAGTTTATCGTGAAGTTTTTAGTAGAATATAAAATTTACCCATCATTTAGATGATCAACTTTGATATATTTGTTAGAGCTGCCGAAACTCAGATCCAAATATTGACTCATTATAATATCTGAATTCGGTTCCATTTATTTCTGAGGTAGTATAAGTTGAATGTCTGCAATCACAAAAAGGTTTACTTAAATCTTGACTCATCTACACTAAATTTTTCTAATTATGTATCTGAGCTTGCTTCTCATTTATGTTTAAATCTGGTGCGTTTTGTCAACATTTTTTGATTCGAATTTCTAGTTTGTGCACTGTGCAACAACAGTTTATTCCAAAAATCACGCCAAACGTACTATTTGATTATGATTCAGCGAATTCGTTAAATTTGAAGTATATCACGAAATAAATTTTTCCTACGGTACATATTATAAGCAAATATGATTTACACACAGTTTGCATTCGCTGATTTTCGAATTGATTAAGTTTTACCAGTTTCACTTTTATGCCACTGTTGGATAAGGTTGGTACGACCAACTAGTTCAATCACATGAGACGATACTCGTGTAGACTGGGTTTGAACCCAACCAACCTCATCCAACAGTGGCATACAAGCACAACTTGTTTACCATTCATCCACTGTTTCAAGCGCATGCGGATCCTGATCCAACTGTCCCTACCCGATGACTGCAAACAGCACAAAACTGATCATGGGGTGTGTTACAAAAATGCATGTAAAAGAACTTTTTCTTCATGGTTTTGTGTTCGAACCCTGTCTGCATGAGTGTAGGCTCATGTGATTGAACAGGTTGGTCGCACCAAACTTATCCAACAGTGGCATACAAGCGCAACTTGTTCACCATTTCTCCACTGTTTCAAGCGTATGCGGATCCTGATCCTACGGTCTCTACCCGATGAGTGCAAACAGCATAAAACCGTTCTCATGCAAATGCAGATTGTTTTACCGAAACGTTAGCACTCCAAAAAGAACAACACATAAGAAGAATGTGTTCTTTGGTTTTGTGAACTGTTCGGCATATTAAAAGATGCTATGTAATGTAGATAAGAAGGTGTCCAATAAAGAAATCATAGGCTTAACTAAAATCGAAATATAAATGAATATAGCCATATGTTCCATAGTTTTAATGTGCTATGATGTTTATTCTTCTAGTCGGCGGGTAAAAATTGATAGAACTCTGATTTAAATCATCCTAAATTGGAATATGTTCGTACCTAACTAACAGCCAAAACTTAATCACAAACGCTGTCACGTTGAAGGAAACACATCTCCCGGTAATCGACCCAGGTGGCAACAGATATCCCTCAAATTGCTTGACATTAAAAATTAAGCTCTTTTGTTGCAGATGTAGGCGACAATCTGATAGCGAAAACAGCATAAATTGAGAGGAAAAAACAATGGAAGCACGTTACCACAGTTAGTAGCAGTTTGTTTATCAGAAGTGTAAATGAACGTACTACGATTGCTTTAAATAGTTTGCGAAATGGCGATATCTAATTGAACTGACAACAAGTGTTACATATAAAAATGGGTAATATCTTATACGAAATGTTTGTGCTTCTTTCGAAAAGAATCCTATCGATGAAAAGGATTTAAAAAGCAATTTCATACATGTTGTATCTAGCTAGAAATTGAGACAAATATTTTTCTAATTTCGAAGCTCACACAAAATAAGTACGTTGTATCCAGTTGATCGATTTATACAGCCCGAAATAGCAAGCGAAGTAAGTGTACGAGGAATGGCAACCAAAACCTGGTACATCAACCAAACCTGCTTGAGCAACATCACTTGGCACTGTTTTTGTGTAATGTTCGATATTGATTGAATTCACTGCATATTTTTCACTTTAGATATGCGTGTATAGTTTAGCTTGACGTGAATTACCTAACAGGATATCCTTTGCTCTATATACGTCTTGTACTCACAGAAATGGTAATCTGTAGTCGTCTTCAAAATTCCTTTTAAAACGACTTCCTAGAATGCATAGTTAGCCAACGGAGATGCATTATAAGATGAGTGATGGATGTTGCTCTGATAAACGTCCCATTATCGCAAGTCATTCATTGAGCTGATAAAAAGATGGTTGATGTTGAGATTGATCGGTATTACAGAATTTATCACTTTGAGTGCTGTACACAACTACCTGAAGTTATTTTGCAGTTTAGTTACGTATGCGTATAATAAAGTGTAGTGTGTATTTGAAATTCATAATATTTTTTTAGTGGACCATTTTTATATGTTCGATTTACAAAGTGTGTAGTTGACTTCCAAGCAATATGGAAATGTTTACTGGAACATATATTTTGTGAGCAAATTCGAATTATGAATGAGCAAGTTTTCCACGAACTCTTTCGAAATTCCAACGCTAATTTGTACTCAAAGTAAACTGTTTACGGTAAAAACAACGGAAATTAATACAGCTGGAAATAAAGGATTTAAATATGACCTCCATATTTCCGTAAAAACTATTTCTGACAAGGATATCGAATTGGATGGAATTTCTCGATATAAAAACCACTGAATTCACTGAACCTAATCTTACAGTCTGCTACTGACGACGGCAAACAGCCAGAAACCGGTTGTGGTGTGTTAGCGCGGGGTGTGTGAACAAAACATTACTTTGGTCACGTAGATTGTACTTTCATATGTTAGACCGAACACAAAATATAAGTTGTCCTTGAACCAAATTGTTGTGGAATGTATGTGAGTTGTCTGTAAAAATGATATCAAATATTTAACCGAAATTACAAAAGTGTTGTTTGTAGCCAGTTTCTAATACCCATCAAAAAATAAATACACCAAGTTTTAATAATAATGAAAATGCATGAATAATTGCATGTGAACACTGCAGGTGTTGTCGCGAAATGCACAATAATGTAAGATGTGAAATCTGATCAGACATAACATCCGAAGAACAAAGAAAAATGCTCAGAAACTCACCCGAACTACTTAACTAAACCTTTGAGATGATTTATAAAGACACACAGATACTATGCAATTTCGACTTTAAGATATTCGAGGCTGGACTACGGAGATTTAAGAATAAAACTTGATGGTGATTTTGTCAAAACACTGTAGCCTTTAAAAATCAAGCAGCTCTCTACTGACTAAATCGTAATTTTCTCTAGCGTAATTTAGATATAATTTGGATGGCTTGTTCCACGAAAGGAACTTTCAGTAGTCGCATTTATATTGAAACGTAAAATATAGCGCAACTGAGTATTTTTTGAAAAAATTATACTTCAACAACAATCGATTTTTAATAACATTTTATCGTGATCCTCTGTCGGACTTAATCATTCAGAACGGTAGCTCTCACATTACCAAATTTATTCTCACAGAGTGATGCTGCAAAAACCACACCACAATTCCGGCAAATCGTAAAAATCACGTTTCATTACCACCAGACAGGGCAAATAACTTTTCGTGCCAAATGAGCAATTATTTCGGAAATTGAGTAAAATGTCTCACACCATTATGCAAAATGTGAACCATGAACATCTTCAACGCTACATTTTATGTTCAAATCAAGATGAACAGATTCGTCGAACGCACAAATTCTCATACACACGCAATGCACAGGAAAATATTTCAGAGAAATTAAAACACGCGTTTAACAGTGGCGAAAAAGCGTTTTTGTTGTATGTAAGCTACTTTTTGTGCATTTAAACCGGATAAAATGTGTAAAATCGGACGTTTGAAATTGTCATTTACACGACATCTATAATGAACTCAGAACTCAGACAGTTTTATGGTAGAAAAAACAGTAAGCTTAACAATAACCATAGGATGACAGGTATATTGAGTACAATTATAAAATCTCACAAAACTCAATAGAGACAGTCACATACCGCATATTTCGTGATATACTCATACAGTATGCACCAAACTCAGGGCTTTTAAGCCCCAAATGATGATTCCTCTCAAGTATTGTTGTGCTCATGATCTTTATGCAGGGACATGTCGTAATTGATTATCGTCCCAAGCACTGGATTTGCTCTGCAGTGCTGCATGAGTGGAACCATTCTAACTGAAGCCTAAGACGATATCTTTGCTAACCACTATTTTAATATTCACAGATCATCATTTCCATTGTCTCCACCCAATGAACACACACATTATGAAATCAGTTGTGAGTGTACGTGTATGGAAATGTGAGCATCGCAATAAGTTGTTAAATTTAGTTTGTCTTAAAGAAACCACAATCATTTAATGTTTCTCTACTTGAACATTTTGGTTGCGTGGGCCGCAGTGATTTATCAATTGCTTCATTGTTAATCATTCATAATTTTCCTATTATAAAGTTGCAAAATATGACGTACCTCTGTTGATCACGAATCAGTCATTAGAGATCAACTAGGTTGAAAACTAACTAAAACTAAACTCAAGTAATAATCGGGAAAATTATATTGAACATGTTAATGATGCCAACCTTGTCATGCGGTGGCTAACGGGTTCACAACACGTTCACCATTTATCCAATGTTAGAAACCATGCAGATCCCGATCTTACTTTTCCTACCTGATGAGTGCAAACAACACGAAACCGGTCGTGGGCTGTCTAATGGAAATGCATGTAAATGAATATTTTCGTTCATGGTTATGGGTTTAACCCCATTAAACATGTGTTTGGACACATTTGATTGAACAGGTTGGTCGTACCAGCCTTATCCAACAGTGACATACAAGCGCTCCCTGTTTACCATTCCTCCACTGTTTCAAGCGCATGTGGATCTTGATCTTACTGTCCTTACCTGATGAGTGCAAATAACACGAAACAGGTCGTGGGGTATGTGATTGACAAGCAATTAAATAAAGATGGTTGTTTTGAAGCCATCAGTTAAGCTTCATGTGGACGCATGTGATTGAACAGGTTGGTGGTGCTAACGTTATTAAACTGCGGTTAGCCGATTCTCAGCTTGTTTACTATTTTGCCACTGCTGGAAGGCATCCTAATCCTGATAGGACTGCGCCTACCAGATGTACGCTGACTATATAAACACCGTTTTGGCGTGTGTGTGATTGGAATGTAATCAAATACGGATATTTTATCCAAGACATAGTTTAACCCAATCAAAATGTGTGGGGTATATGCTATTAAACAGTCAAGTTGTGCCAAACTTATATAACAACGGCATACAAGCGCAAATTGTTCATCATCGTTACACTGTTTCTATGCACGAAAAACGCCTGAGAGGTCAACATATCAAAATTAATAAAGAAATCATTTCAACTTTAAATAGGGTATGTATATTATAGTTTATTATTATGAATATAGAAGGATTGCATCCAACCATCAACCAGTAATATGAAAATATACACCAGCTACGTTATAGAGCAATTTAATCTTCATTTACCAAATTTATTGCTTCTGCAGTGTGGGATACATTAAACATACAACAAGAAATCTAGAAAATTCGATGTGTGAACAACATCAACTATAATTAAACAGAATTTGATATAATAGGGTAAACATTCTCATCATTTAGATTCAATATTTATGAATTTATGGTCACAAAACGCACATAGCTTACAATTACCCTATCATAGTAAATATTCGTTCATGGAAAAGGAATAAAAATAATTATGTAATGTCAAGCTTATTCCAGTTGAATACTTACCATGAGTCAATACGCAGGTGTCGTTAAATCGTTATGTAAAAACTAAGTATCCAAATTTCGACAGAAAGCTTTGACGCTCGGACAGATGACAATAGTTTCGGGGATGGTATTTCAAAGGTAACAGACACGTACAGAATAAAAAATATCCGCGAGAGCTAATACGGAAATGGGTTTAATTGTAGTGTCTCTGAGTGGCTGCAAGTATGTTGAGACCCACGGTAATTGAATAAATGATTCAAAGGATGATGTGGGGTATTTATTATTCTGTATGTTAGTATCATACCACTCTGAAGGCTTCTTTGAGAGGGAGTGGGGAGTCTCCGTTTTTACAATCGTTCGTCTTACGTTAGTTTCCGGAAAACACTTACGAGTTTGTTTGTACGATATTATATTTTATTTTCATTTATTGTAGATTTTTATTCTATTTTTAACCGCGAAGTCCGAGCTTGCGGTGCATGCTCCATGGTTGAAATTAAGTAGGCTTTAATGATGGTTGCAACGTTCCAGGTTAGAATATTCTGAAAGTCCATCGCAGCATACCTAGAAGCTTGGAAGCACGCTTGTAGATGACCTCACAATGCAGACTGTTCTTTGGGCTGCCGCATAACTAGACTCCAAGATTACTTTCCGTCTCGGTCCAGCTAAAAATCGTTTGCCCAAAGTGATATTGATACTGAAATGGCTTACTAATTTGAAACACCTTGAATTTTCGGAAACTAAATGGCAGCTTATTCCGTACCGACCATTCACGGAGAGCATCTAGATCACTTCGCAGCTGTACACAGTCCGCTGTTGATTTTATATGCGTCCAAAGTTTAATATCATCATCAAAGTAAATCACCTTGCACGAGAGCGTGTCTGGTGGGTCGTTGATGTAAACCAAAAAAGTAATGACCTGAAAACGGAACCTAGAGGCATCAGTCACCCGTGATCGTACCCCGTTTATTCGAACGATCGACTTGCGCCCATGGAGGTAACTTTCAAGCCATACGAGTCACTGTCCTCTGATGCCCAACTGCTTTAGCTTTTTTATTAGTCGAAAGTGATCAACTCGGTCAAAATCTTTAGACACATCCAGATAGCAAGCGTGGATGATAGCTGCTTCGTTAATCGCTTTGTTACAGTCGTTTAACACCGTCAATAATTTGCCAAGCATGAATGAAATTTACGAAAAGTTTGCTGCGTTACATATGGTATATTGGTATATTTTGTTATTCCAAGTAATTAACTATTTTTCCGTCACTATACGCTCTAGAACTTTGGATATCACGGGAAGTAAAGTAATAGGACGGTAGTTTGCAGGATCTGAACGTCTACCACCCTTGTAAATAGTTAAAATTACCCCTGTCTTCCACTCTGTTGGCACCAATGTTTCGGTTAGAGAATAAATTAATCAATACATAAAGGTTCACACAGCTTCTGGTCACAGTATTTTAGTACTGTTTGTGTGATTCAGTCCACTCTGAAGGATTTCCTAGGATTCATCTAGTGAAACTTAAGGGAGCGTTGCTGTCTTTTTTCAGGTCCCCGGCAACTTGTAACAAATATTTAACTGAACATTTTGTGGGACGGCTGAAAAGATAGCTACCCAAATCATTAGTCGAAACATTTGAGTGCAGAAACGATAAGTTTCTGATGCTCCATTAACTTGACAAACATCCAAAACGGGCTTAAAGAATTCCATGTAAAGCTCCAATCTGGTTCAATTTAAAATATTCATCACAACCATTTTGACATTGTTCCATGCACGATTAGTGAACATGGTGTGAAATACCTAAAAAATCCCTCACTGTAATTTTACTTTCTTTACTTTTGTGCGAATATCTCCTCCTGGAGGAGTTGGCTTCAATGAAGGTTCTTGGGGATTTGGGTACAAATCGGCGTCCCCAGCACCACTCGGTGTTTGTTCGAGTCAGCTTCTCTAGCCTTCGTACAACTAAGTGCGACCTGCAAGGCAGCAGAGAGTTGCCAGAGGGATGTGGTCTACCAGGTTCTGTTACAGGTTTTTCCTCGGGGTTTTCTCTCGAAGCCTTTCCCGCGATCGGGCAGTGGAGGTTTAAAATCAGTGTTTTCCTTCCCTTAGATGAAATGCCCTCCCAGGCTAACGAGCTCCATCTACCTAAAGCAAACTGGTTTTTAGGCGCCAGTCACTCGCCCTCACCCCTTCTTCTGTTGGTAGAAGCAGTTCCGCCGGGCTCGGGGAGCTACTCGTGCAGGCCAGAAGCTGGACTTGGTTGTCAGAGGCTATTTGAGACGCGTGCCATATGAGAACATTTTATAAACAGTGGGGGGTCATCCCCATTGCCACACCCGGCTATAACAACCTTTGGAACCTCTCACTGTAATTACGTGTAAGAGGATATTTCTTAACGATAAAATATAAAAAAAGTATGTCCAATAACGAGTTCAGTAAGAGTATGTGCTGCCACATCCAAAATTAGCTGGGAATAATTATTGAAACATGAAATTGTGGAGTTGAGTGATATTCTGGGGATCCGAACATGTAATCACATTCGTGCTAATAACGACCATACGAATGATATGCAGAGTACTACCTTGCGACACAATAAAATGGCGGAAATTGCCAAAACGATGGATTACAACAATCGCAAACCGGTAACGATTCGTGTGTCGGATAAATTGTGAGAGAACTGTTCGGGCTGCAATATCCTCAGGAAAATGTCATTATGCAAAACGTCAGCAGAAATCTAACGATTTGTCAAGGTGGGTCAAAGGAGCTCAACTTTCTAAGGTCTAGAATGGGACTAGTTGGCATGAAACTGATCGACAAAGTAGATCAACTTGACAACCAGGTACAGATGTGTTGAGGACAGAGTACGGTAACGCGATTTGTCTATGTAAGATGTGTGTGTAACGTGTGTAATAAACACGTTTGACCATTCGGCTTTCATTTGTGTTGTGGAAAAGCGTTAGAAATGTTGATCTCACGAATTAATTGGGGTGCAATCGAATAATGGATGAGAATTGCAAGTGGCAACATAGCTAATTTTAGATTGAGTGCCCCCAAAGCCTGTAAAGTAAACGTAACGGACGTTAAAACAGGGAACGTAATTTAACCTCGATTGACGCGAAAACATCACTCAGCAATATATTGTGGTGCTCACATCCCCATCCCTTACACACCACTACCGGTTAGTGGCTGTTTGCCGTCATCAGGTGGAGACAGTGAGATCAGGTTCAGTCAGCCTTGAAACAGTGGAAAAGCGGTAAGCAAAGTTTTACTGGTATACCACTGGTATATAGTGTAATTTAACTTTGATTGACGCGACACAATCCCTCTGCTCTATATTCCGATTTTGAGTTCTGGTTTTAAGCCGCTCATTTTTTACAAAACAATTAATTTTTCCAAGACATTTTTGTAAATTCTACCTGTTACATAACCAGAGATTATTTTCTTGATTGCTTTTAGATAAAACAATGTCGTAAGTCGGACGACGTTCAGTTAATTATAATTAAATGTTTGTCGTTGAAATGCATGTAAATGAGATATTTTTCATAAGAAATCGTTAAAAAAATCTTATGTATGTCCCCTCGTAATGATATTTCAACGAACATGCCAGAGCAGTTATCAACCTAAAAAAGAATCTCATTCAATATAAACGAAACATCACAAGTATCAACAATTATTTTTCGTAAACGCTCATTTGCATACATTTCCATCACATACACACCACGACACGTTTTGCGTAGAATCTCCGTTTAGACAATATTGTTAGCTGCGGAACAGCAAAATCATAAAAACTATTTGGCTAACAAATATGGCTTTCATGAAAAGCGGCAGGAAATGTTTACGCCTATTCCAAAGTTAAGAAATGTCCACTCAGTTTGCGATATTTACTAACCACCAATCAGAATTAGACAATCACTATGCAAAATACTAAATTTGTCCGTCGTGAGGCTACGTTGCCTCTCAACCTTTTTTTGAAAACTTACAGCACATGTCGGAGCATATGCTGGCTTAAACGGTTGATAGAATAAACCTGAAAAGTGATCTGGACGAGATTTAATCTTGCCTCCAAGTCACTTCTAAAGAGCACTACAAAATCTAGTTCCAACAAAGAATATTGTGATGGTCGACATTTTAATCAACCCGACTTCTACAATAATGAATTCAGCTTTATTGGACAATATTTTTTGAAAAAAATGCAATGTCGACTGCTGACAATAAAGTTTGAAGAAAATATGGTCTTCTTTAAAAGGTTTTTGATTTGTTCGACGCCAATATCATTTTCAAGTTGATTTAAACCTACATTCTTCTTTACAAGTGGAGGGACTACATTTGAGGAAGGATATTCATTGGGAAATCTAAGTACAGAATGCCCAATCTCTCCCTCGCAATTTATAATGTATGCAGACGAAACACGTATCCAACGATTGGATATTATTATAACTTTACTATTGACTAATTAGTATTCAAAAGTGATCTCGCATTCATGCTAAAACTACTCATAAGCGACAAGTAGCATGGATCAGCAGTACTTACCGGTCTGTATTCGATACCAGGCGTCACTTTGACGTTCCACGTTGTAATGATGCACGCGAGTGGCGTGGCAAATTGAAATCGCGTAATTTCGGTTAATTGATTCTCGCAATAAGAAAAGTCCCTCTTTTACACCATGAGCAATCAATAAATCTTCAGCTTGTTCCCTGGTTATTTTTCCATGAAAATATTCCACTTTTTCTGGTGGGATTGCACTGGGAAGTAGGGTGAATATTTTTTCCGAAGCAATCATTGTACGAGGTATGTTCGAGGTGAGCCTGAGTTTAGGTCTTTCTGGTGAAACGGAGTGAACTTTGGTGCGTTGAAATTTCTGAAATGCGGAAAATAGGAAGGAGGTGTTGATTGTCGAATTACCAGACAGCTTTAGATTATATCAAATATTTTACTGGCTTTTTTGATGATCTTTTTTTAAGTAAAATTGAGCACACAATATTGTATTTGTTCCCGTAAAATCCATAAGGAAAATTTGGTTTTGTTCGTACTAATCAAGATGGCCCGTTGGATCCACGTGTCTGGATAAATAGTTACTCCGAATTATCAATTTAGTCATACGCAATCACGTCCAAACCAAAACGCCAGTAATGAATTTACAGATAAACACTATTCATTAGTTAAAATGTTACTCTTGATAAATTAGCGAGATGCCAGTACCATTTCGATATATA
>JACCGJ010012684.1:0-15409 GCA_013407085.1 Atriophallophorus winterbourni
GTTTAACCAATGACCAATAATGTGTTTTTTCCACTTAAGGAGTAGCGACAGTACGATCGGACTTCGTATGTCTTAATACAGTGGAAGAAACGTAAACAAATTGCACTTGTATGCCACCCTTGGATAAGGTTGGTACGAACAACATGTTTTATCTGATGTGAGTACACACGTGCGGATCGTTTAAACCTTTTGGTTCGAAAGGACAATCCTCATTTGCGTACATTTCAATCAAGCAAAAATAGTTGTTTAAAATTTTTCATTCGATAAACATTAATTGATTGTCCCTTGGGTGATAAAAACTAGAGAAAGACTTTATTTGAGCGAGGTCTTTGTTTTGCTCAGGCATATTTGATACAAAATATTTCAAAACTTTCAAACGCGGGAAATACAATGAAAGCTTGTAAGGATAGAAAACCGGGATAATTTGAAGAATATATGCTTCGTTTTGTATGAATACATCTAGTTCATTATTGTTTTGATATATTGAGAAGGTAAATCCATTTTATATTTGATAAGTGCGATTTTTATGAAGTTTTCTGCAATTTGAATCACTGTGTTGTGCTCACGTACAGAACATATGCAATATGACAATCAAATGCTTTACCAGTGTATAACTAAATTAGAAAGGTGTCCAGGGTTCACGTGCAGCTGCTGTTGATTCAACAACAAAACATTTCGACAGAAAGAGGCCACGATGTGATACGTAATCTGCTTTCTATTTAACTTTGCCTTGGGACTTGCTGCTATTATGACTCTCATTTTCGATCATTACTCACCCAAAATTGATCCAGTTAAATATTATCATTATTATCCGTATTGCACGATTTCTTATCTAACATACGCCCGACCAGTTTCGTTGTTCGATGTTGAAAATCCAAGCATTTATATCATCTACAAATCTTATTTTGTAAACAATGTAATGCGTTGCTCAAATCCTTCGGACTTAAACACCACAAACGTTATTTGGCTGTTTTCCTTCCGTACCAAAAGACAATGACATTGAGTTTCGCGAGACCTGAAACAGTTGAAAAATGGTTTGTAAAGTAAGACGTTAAAGATACTGTTTGATAGAGTACGTACAACGAGCCAAGATGTTCAAACATAACTTAGAACATCGTGATATATTGTACGAATCCTATCAAACATCATCTCACATCATCTGCACGTACATATCACAACCGGATTCTAGCTATTTGTCATCATCATGTGAAGATAGCATAACTTTTTAATCAGTGTAATTTGCATCTGATTAACTATGATGAATAGTTACGCAGAGTAATATTGTCCCTATACGCGGCAAAAATTTCCCAAAAAGCAATTTCTGTTCATTTCAGATGAGTTCAACCACTTTACCTTGTGGCTTGGATATTGTAAGTTCTCTTGTTTGAACAATGAAGCAACTGAATTTCCAGGTGACATGCCCAGTGCTGAATCGATTGAAAGTAAGTAATTTGTTTGAGTGAAATAATCTTCCATGTTGCAGGGGCTAAAGGGTGATGCAGGACCTACGGTGAGTTGAAGTGATTTATTGTTCTTGTGGCACCGACGCGTGTACATTAAAATGGAATCATGCTTTGCCGAATCTTAGGTCAATAATATCACAATAATTTGTAGCAAATCATATGCTCGGTCGCAAACGATTTTCGTCTCAATGGCTATCGTGTTGGAGCAATGATATAGAACATTGTTTGCAGTAATCAAATAACAATACTGATCGTTATTTTGAGTTCTTGGATTCATCATATTCATGAGAAGATTAAATATTTTTTTGATGTTACATCACTGCAGAATATTTCGTTTCAACAATTCTCGCGTTGAAAGTAATTTGCTCGACAGTTCGGTCTCTTACATCACATGCAAATAATCTTAACAACTCTGCCATCGCTTCACGATGACCTGTAGAAAGCTATAATAGTTATTCACAAGAAAAATACTAGGTTCATAGTGACTTATTAAAACCAACAACGTCCTGACTATTTTAAATATAAAAAGTAGAGTACGTGAACATCGAAATGAGTGTAAAGTTCTGCGTTGATTGAGTTCAAGCGTAAAACGTTATACCTCGAGCACTGTGCTCCGCTCATCAGATACATTTTTTCCTAGCTATGCTCTCCACATGTTTAAATTATACCTATCGACTAAGTTCAGAACTTTGATGCCAGCAAACTCAGAAGCACAAAAAGCGTTACAAATATCTACATTGGCTAGACTAGATACTGTTTGAAAATTCTCTACCACATTGCTCAGATGGACAAGCGGTACTGTGCCGTTCAAAGGCATTTGGGCGCTGTCGGTGTGATATACGTTTAGCAACTGAAAGAAGTATATACTCTTCCCCATCTTGAAGATGACGCTTCATATGCATGGTGTGATAGAATGACATACACGGACTAGGGACTAATGCGATTTATACCCGACATGCAAGCATACCTTCACGTGGGTTCAATTTCATGTTGAAGTTTTCCCACCATGTGAAAAGCACAGACCATTATATGCAAACATTCCAGTGGAAATACTCAACGAAATGTTGTTTTTTTGAGATAATCGGTGACATATTGTAAGAGTGATATTTTAGCGGGTAGGTTAAGAGAAGCCGGAATCAACAGCGGGCGAATATCTGGCCACTTATCACAGCACTCGAATCATCAGTTCTACAATAGCCACGTTATCCCCGGCAGTTCCTAAACATGTGCACCTTGCTTCCCGATTCATCAGTGAGGTTGACTGGTACAACGCTAATCGCGTTCACCTACTAATCCCACAACACAAGAGAAAGGCGATTATACAAACGCGTTTATCACGCACATGACAAATAACAGAACACACCCCTATCTTGTATAGGCAAAATAAAAACACACAACACTAATTCTCAAACCAATCTGACCCGCTAGTCACATCTATCTGAGTTCTCAATTGATTTTTTGTTGCCATCAGTACGACAGAGAGCCCGTAACACAGAGAACTCATTTGACATTGACGAGCTGCATATCGTTTGATTGCAGATGACATCATTCATCTTCTCATGATTTGGAATATTTGGTTGTCAGAACGCTTCTAATTCAATCCTTTTGAAACCCCGTATATTACGATTTCGGAATTGTCTTCATCAGTCTTTTCGGCTCATCCTGCTATCGGGTTTGGCTTGAAAGTGAGTCTGGAGGAGTGAATTGCATCAGCGATGGGTGCTAATTACATGGTTTCAAATGGTATGTGAAACACCAAACTGCTCAAATACGTAATTCGAAAGGTAACTGGAAGAGTCGTTACCACACACAAGCAAACTATATGTCAGTACAAATTTATCTCGACCACATTACGCTTGATGAATCAGAAATTGTGCGGCTTGCAAGTATGATGAATGAACGCAATGGAATCCAGTCCAGCTGAAAATTCTGGAATTTTGAAGAATCCACCTCATCTCGATCACAATATCCGAACTGTTGAGAAGCACGATTAAATTCGTTAAATCTCTTGCTGTGTGCATAGCATTAATGCGGATAACTGAAGTCATCAGATTTCGAAAAGTTTATTCCTGTTTCACCTTACCTTCATAAATTCAGGGTTGAAACTTTTTTGGATGAACTCGTATAAATGATAATTGTCTGATGTATCTGAACAGCCTGTTTCATGTATAGACCGATTCAAATGCACGTCCGTGGAAATAAGGGATTAAGTTACGAATACAAGATCTGATTAGCGTGTTATTATTTTGCAGTGTTCACACATCATAACTATAAGTATGGATTTCGACGTTATGTCTCTAAGCACCGCATGCGCATTCGTTGGTAATCAAAAATCACAACTGTTACTCAACTCAGCAATCGATTGAAATATGTTTGGGACCGATCGTGTACGCATAATAAAAAGAATTTTGAGTCAAATCGGTTCGAGCAGTTTTGGGTAACGTTTCACTTCTTATCCAGAAGCTCCGTCAGACCAAGCGTGATAGTAAGGACAGGGAACAAGACTGAGTAGTGGTCAACCTCCCCTACCACCACCATTTATTTGGCTTTACCGCTAAACAGCCTATCGTACGCCTACTGTAAGGATTGTTTGGGTGTTAACATAAGGCAGACTACCAGGGAAATTCATACTAGAATCAAAGAACACAGAAAATGTTTCCGCAGACAGCCCCTTAATGCAAAAGAAAATCAATCCCTTATTCGTGATTTCGCCTTGGCGGATTACGTTCCAGATACGGGCCACAGCGTCGATCTAGACAATGTGGTAATACTGAGACGCGGTATTAAACCGTATAGCGAACGCCCACATGCAGAGGCAGTCGAAATTGCCAAGTCAGGTCGACTGGCGGTCAATAAGGTGGATGGGGCAGAAATCTCCACAATCTGGCGCTCAGCACTGATGCGAAAGTAAATAATTTTTATTCACCTTATACCTACTAGTTAATAAAATCTTTTGTTTTTTTCAAAAATAGCTTGACCTTAGCCCCGTTAGTTATGTACTTTTACGCATGTGGGCCGCTGTGTCAACTGACCTTGACCGTGTTCAATTGTGTTAGGTTGATGTGGATACACACTAGTAGGCAAATCGACCACTGATCCTGGCCATTCCCACGAGATGTGACACACTGTAGGCGTACTATAGGCCGTTTAGCCGTAAGGTCAACATCAGTGGTGGAGGGTTGAGTACTACTTATTCATGTTCCCTGTCCTGACTATCACCCTTGGTGTGACGAAGCTTTGTGTCAAAAGTGAAACGTTACCCAAAAACTGTTCTAACCGATGTTACTGGACTCTTTCATTCTTTTATTTATTTATTTAAATATCACAAAACATGTATAGTTTACTAAACTCACACTATGCGTCCAGGTTAATATTGATTGATGATTGATAGATAGAATAATGCTCGGTGAGATGCGACGTTCGTTCGCTTCTTCGCAGTAGGCTCTGTAAAGCTTTATGGATCATTCATTTAAGTATTTTACACTCATGTTAAACGCGCATATCCATTAATTAATCCAATTAGAGATCAGTTTCGTAACGATCGTTCAGATCACCAAGTATTCAAGTTCATCTACAGTCTTCAGAATCTGTTCAATTCTGAAAATAATGGAAATAGGGGGTTTGGAACCTTTCCGCTTTAAAGAAACCAAAGTGACCGTTCCGCTACATTGCGAATATAAATTGTATAATAATAAATAATACTGATTATACATCCAATACTAATAGTGATAATAATATTTAATATTAATAATATTAGTGCGAGTATCAATAAGTGCATATTTAATTATTATTATTGAATTATTCACCGTAATCATAAGGATAGTGTTTGCCATAATGATATTAATAACAAATTTAAAGAAATATTTTTAACGAAGATTGAAGTAAATAAAAGATAGCTGTCATCGATCAGCGCCGAAATGAGTGATCTTTGTCCAGATAAGTATTTGCAGTTCCGGTTTATTCTGTGAGCTGCAATTCCTTTGATTTTGCAAAACAAAGGAATTTTTTAAATGCTCCTTCACAAAATACAAGCGTTCCAATCCAACCGTTTTATTGAAAGAATACTAAAATAACGAAAGCGGAACGTAGTGTTCATGTCATGACGATTTCTTTCAAACATCGTTAAACAAATTCAAGTTTAAAATTTTCTTTTTTTACCTTTGGTATCTTTCCACTTCAGGGTTTTCCCGGGCCAATTGGTGCTGAAGGTGTCTGTCCTGCAATGGTTTGTTCAAAAATAAAAATTGATAATATCAAGGTTAGTGATTGAATATTACAGTGAAAATGCAATGAAATTTGAATATATATATATATATATATATATATATATATATATATAACAAATGTCTAATCAAACTTGAGATTTGGGGTTATTCCATCTTTACAGTAGATCCTGGAGTTACGCCTCTGAAATATTTATTGTTGTAACAATTAAAAATCAGACAGTTCTCTCACTAAACTCAACCTTAGTGTTTAAAACTTTGTTTATTCAATAAATGATCATGCAATGAATGTCACTTGTGAACAGAAAATTATGGGAAAAATGCTTGATGAGACCGCTGTGATGGGGTTTTTGTTTCTGCTGACCTATTTAAGTCGACGTCGGTCAGGATGTACATCAAGAACTCATAAAATGTAATGTTTCACAGCATTTTAAATGACTAAACAGTCTGATTTGAAAAACACAATCTATCTCGGTCACAGAGATATATATTACTTAGAACATAAATGACCATTGCTGCAGCCTTTTTCATAATTGGATATTGGAAGACTAGGATAAATGTTTTCTTATCCTAGGTGGACCACCTTCATTGATTTTTGAGTTTCACTTCCTGAAGATAAATGTTTTTATGCACTAGTTGGCTGCCTTTATCGCCTTCAATGTTAGTAAAAGCAGTTCCACCGGGTTACAAGGGCTACGCGTTCAGACCCGAAGCTAGATTGATTATCATTGGCTACGTTAGACAAGCACCGTTATGGCGGTTTTAGAAATGAGCTTTTTCCTCATAACCATTTCGGTGAAAATCTTCTCGGTGGATTTAATAACACATTTATCTCTCCGTGATTGGTATTTTGACCCTCGCTGTATTATGTATATTTGGGAAACTCTGGCAAACATACATTTGAAATTGATATCAATCATGGTCTTAAAATTACAAAGACAGCCGTGCACCTGGAGATAAATCATGTTATCTTAATGACGATTCTAACTCTGCCAAGGACGGTAACAAGCCCGGCTGCAGAAGGAGGTGAATTGAGCGTGGGGCTAGCTAACCTTCTAGCTATAGAAACGTCAACAAGAAAACAAACAGACAACAGGGACCTGGAAGAAGTTGGACCCTTTGCTAAAAGGTGTCTTACGTCGGACGGTAATAGCCCGAATCATCTGTAAGCCGTCAGGCGAATGACCATCGTCTTCACCAGGACCACCACTAACATCGCGCATTTATGAAACTGGAATGACAATGCAAGTGGCCGCAGAGATAAGGAATCTTAAGAATTAGCGAGTCAAGGTGGATTGGTTCCGGGCAGATGCGAATTGCTTTGGTTTAATTAATGTCGTACTTGTGTCACGCGGAAGAAGATGCGGCACACACCCGAGTAGTGGCCTTGATGATTTTCAAGTCGGCGCAGAGAGCGCTCATTGGGTCGAAGGCGCACGGACCACGGATCATGACAGTTTCCTTTTGTACAAAGGAGGAGAGGATGAACATTGACATAATCCAATGCTACGCCCGACGAACGACAGTAAAGTGGCGAAGAGGGAGGAATTTTACAACAGACTGTCAACCATCATACAAGACAGACCAAAGAGGGACATCGTCATTGTAATGAATGACTTTAACGCCAAGATTGACAGTGACAGCCGATGGTATGAGGAGATCATGGAGCAGTAATGGCTGGACGAGATGAATGAAAACATGGAGAGATTTGCCGACCTATGTGCCGCATGCAATCTGGTCATCGGAGAATGTGTTTTCACCACAGAAGGTCACACGAGGCGACTTAAGTGACAACAGATCTCTCGACAGAAAACCAGACAGACCATGTGTGCTATGGAAATAAGTTTCGACGCTCTCTTCAAGAGGTATGCGTCTAACAAGGAGCTAACGTTGCTTCTCACCATCATCTACTTGTCGCTAAGTTGAAGTTGAAAATTTCGAAAAAACTGGATAGAGGAGTGCAGTTATTGACATTGCTACTACACCGCTATGCTAATAGAAAGTTGGAAGGGAGAAGATTTCAAGGATACCTATCTCGGCAGCCTCCTGGACAAGCTTTGAAGAACAGATGCAGACGTCAGAATACTCGTAGGAAAAGCACGAGTAGCACTTCATCAGCTGCAGAACATCTAGGGATCCGGCGAAATCAGCATTACCACCAAGATCAGGATCTTCAACACCATAGTAAAGCCAATAATGCTTCAAGAAGAAGAGACCCTGCGAAGCAAAGTCACCATCACGAAGAAAATCCAGGTCTTCATCCACACCTGCCTTAGAAATATCCTGAAGATTCGTTGGCCCTCGAAGATCCGCAATAAAGTATTGTGGCAATGGACAAAGCAGCATCCCGTTGACAAAGACATCCTTAAAAGTCACTGGCGTTGGATTGGCCACACCCTCGGCAAACCTGCATCAAACGTCATCATACAATCCCTCAGCTAGAAATCCCGAGGGCAGAGAAATAGAGGGTGGTCTAGAAATACCTGGCGCCGAGAGCTGGATGCAAACGCCAAGCAGATAGGCAAGACATGGGGCAGCTAGATAGACTTGCCCAGAATCGTGATGCCTGGAGAGAGCTTTTGGGGGGGACATGTCCCATACTGGACCAAGGGCGGAAGTGTTTTGACGATTCTGTTGAATAAACTAGAGATAATCAAATACGCTATAAAAGTATTGGTCTGTCACACAATAATAATGTTCATCAAATTGAAAATAGCACTCATGTCATAAGACATCAGCCCGGAGCCTCTTGAGATAAACAGCGTTTCTAAGGATAATTTGACTAGTAAAACTTCATTAATTTTTTTAAACAAGAAGAATTATTTGCTATTTGGTTGGTTTCGCACACTTAGTGATGTTTGTCAAAGCAAAATTCACTGTGTTTCTGAGCCAAGAGACAATTGTAACGTCAAATTTCAAGGTCGTGAAAAATAATTGTCGAATTTATTATGTTGCAAACTAACAACGGTAAATCACTCTCTCTCCCAAACATCATTGGTGTCGCCACTCACATTACGTCACTTGGTTATTACCTAAGTTTTCGCTAATACTGTAAGAAATTCCTTATTTTCTACTTTCCAGGGAGTAGACGGTCCACCAGGAATATGTAAAGCAAACTGCCCAGCTATTGAAGGTCCGCGAGGACCACAGGTAACGTTTAATAAGCACCGTACTTTAATTTCTCTTTCATCACGTCAGTGCGGCCTTCTCCAAACCGAATGAGTATGTTTATTGCATCGAAACATCATTCCTTTCTACTGATAACAGAAAATCGGGCATTATCCTCGTTCTGTTTATGTAATTCAATAAGAATATTTTCTAAACATCAGCCATATATTTGATGATATGATATTCAAGGTAAGCAACACATGAGTCCTTGTCTTGACAGTCAACCGTAGGCAACATTATTCTTTGGCCGTTAGAAATTATGGAAAATATTCTAAGCATATTGTTAATTAGTTGTTTTGCGAGCTCGTACGAGGTGGCCTGAACCCTGATTCAGGGTTCATGAAACCATCATCAACAAAATATAATCTGTTTATAATGGCTGATATGCAATAAGAGAAAATCCTAGTGTTTTTTGGCTGAGGGTATTAGAGCAATACGAGAACGGATGATACATAAATGATTTGTAGTTCATGTCAAACAGTCTATTTATTTAAACGGCTTATTTACATTGACTAGGGGGATTGATTATCCAGAAAACACGCTAAACAACTTAGGTTTTCGAATATAATTTGGTTACAACATTTTCACACCCTCTGGGTTGAGGAACGTGATCTTACGTCTTCGCTGAATGAATACAGGCAGGAATAAACGGATTTGAATTGGGGATTCATGATTCAAGATTAATAGTTACAAAATCATTCAGTTTTACAAAAATACAGGGTCACTATATAGGTAAAAAATATACATAATAGATTGAAGTGTCAAAAATTGAGAGCAGTATCTTGGATAGCTCACATATAATCGTCAATTTTCAATTTCATTGAAGCTTAACCACAGGACAAAAAGTTCATTCGCATGCATTTCGATCGTACACACTCTACAACAGATTTCGTGCTGTTTCCACTCATCAGGTAGGGAGAGTAGGATCAAGAACCGCATGCGCCTGTAACTGGAGGTGTTTAACAAATTAGTAGTTAGGGAATTCCAAACAGAACGCACCTGGTCTAAATAAAAATAACTTCGACATTTCCCCTGAGTGTGTGTGATATTTATCGTGCAACCATGCCCTCGGAGGTTGCTAGCAGCTTGAATATGGAATAAGTCATCTAAGGGGTAGGAAACAGTATTTGAAACTTTATATAAAAGAGCAAGTCGTCTTTTTCTTTGAGTAAGAGTCCTCGACACAATTCGTCTGAGGCGTTAAACGTATGACGTGTTTTAAAAGCATTTTATTAGTTCAAATGTTTGGTGAGAAACACGGCCAATGTATAATTTCGGCGTCATGATGTCCACGCTTGGGTAGCATAGTCTATTATCGATTCTATCGAAAGCCTTAGCAACTTTGGATGACTTTGATGAGCGTCTACAACGCTCATCCAAACGATCATATTTATGCATAGATTTATTCATAGTTGATATGCGGGTAAAAAGCGATGCTACACAATAGCCCTAAAAATGTACACGGCAAACAGCCAGAAACCGGTAGTGGAGTGCAATTTCGAGGGATGTGAGCAAAACATCAACATTGTTAAATATTATTATCAAACGTAAATTCATACTTGTCCAAATGAGGATCTAGCGATTTTTCAAAACCGTCAATGGATACAGTATGTTAAGAAATTGGTTAGTCAAGAAAGAATTTCACTAAACTCCTGTTATCCAGTTAAAAATTCTAATATTTTTGATGTTCTACAAATTTTCAGTTATTGATCGCTAGAAAAATGTTTGAAAAAGACAATTTTAAAATCACCAGTCTTTAATTTCTTACGTCTAAACGGCAATTCTAACGTGTGTAATTGGCCCCACTATACCGTCGTTCGGTATTAATTCCGCTTGAAGCAAAATAATTGAAAAGTCAGACAAAGGTCTAGACAATTGTGCTTGACAGTTACCTTGTCTGGTTTCTGAGATATAGTTATGCATAATTTCATAAATGCTGAAGAACTCAATACTTCATACAAAATCCTGCCATCAAATTGAATGAATCATTTGAATTAGTTGATCATCATAATATAATAATAATAATAATAATCATTGTGGGTTAGAAGTTGATCATCAAGTGATTGTGTCTTTTGTGTAAAGCCGATGATGGCGATTAGTTGCTTGTTGACTTTGCATCGAAAGTTTCGTTGCCAGACTAGGCAACATCTTCAGCGATTGTTGGCAAATTGACTGCTCGAAGTGGCACTGACGATGGTATTTGGCCAGTTGACCACTGTTCACGTGATCGCATGTGATTGATTGATTGGTTGGCATGTGATGTAATGTAGCGAACGTAATTTTGACAGCAAGTTATGGTTGAAGTAGAATCCATGGTTCTTGTTGTAGGCGACATACTACCCGGTTGCCAAGGCCGAAGTAGGGGGTTAGCTTAGGGGACCCCACCCGGAGCCTTTGACTCAAAAGTCTCCCCGCAAGGCAGCAGGGATTTTTCCTCAGGGTTCACTCCCGAAGCCTTTCCCGCAGTCGGGTATGCCGCAAGGCAGCGGAGGTTTGGAATCAGGGTTTTCCTTCCATTAGATGGACTGCCCTCCCAGGCTAACGAGCTCCATCTGTCCGGAGCAAACTGGTTTTGAGGCGCCAGTCACCCGCCTTCGCCCTTTCTCCTGTCAGTAGAAGCAGTTCCGCCACGTGCAGGCCAGGAGCTGGGCTTTGGTTGTCAGAGGCTGTTCGAGACGCACGCCTTATGGGAGCATTTTTTAGACAGTGGGAGCTCATCCCCACTGCCACCCCCGGCTGTGAAAACCTTTGGAACCATTGGTTGGCTGCCTTTACGGTTCGTCGTCTCAGTCGCATCCGTGCGTAGATGTCGTCCAAGCTCACGTGTTCGTTGATCGATCGTTCACCGGAGTGCCAGGCTTCGATGAACTCTCGTGCTGCTTTGTCATTAGCTCGGCCCAAGATGTGGCAATAATCTGGTTTGTGTAGTCTTCAATTGGCGTTTATGCAATATATATATATATATATATATAAGATTCAAGCTTGAAGTATCAAGATTTATGGTTGAACAAGCAATTAACTTTACATTAACCTTAGAGTCGAGCAATGGGTACAAATATATCTACGTAGAAATAAAATCAAAATCAATGGGATAACGATAGTTTATTAATAGTTGGGGGCAAAATTCGGATTAGCTCTCATATAATCGTCAAGTTTCGATTTAAATATAAATAAATTGTTTGAGTTTACCAAATCGGCAGCTAGGTAATTCCACACAAAGCACACACGCACCGAATAAAAATAACTGTGGCAGTTCGCTTTGGAATGTGGTATTTCCAACTTGTAACAATGGCTGTTGCTCGAAGTTCGAAGGTGGAATAATATGTACCAGGGGAGGGCAACAGAGGTCAGTATTTTGTATGCGATGATGAGATCACCTCGCATTATCCTTTATGCAAGTGTCCCCAGCTCGCGTCGCCTGAGTCGCTCGGCGAATGACGTATTTTCGAGTCCATTAACAAGCTTAGAAGCTCTCTGATATATGCGATCGAGAAGTAAAATGTCTTTTTTGGAGCCATATTCTCCACGCTCGGTCAGCGGAGTCTAAAACCGAGTGTATATATGTGTTCAACATGAGAGGAAAACACCCCGTGGGAAAATGTCCAAATATCAGCCGCAACATACCGAGCAGCCGAGACGCGCTTTTGAAAACGGCTTCGCATTGTAGACCATTTTTCAAACTACCGCAAATCCAGGCACCCATGTCCTTTTCTTCTTCAGAGTACTCCAGGAAATTTTGTCGCCGAGCTTGTATGGATAGGAAAGCCGAGGTCACGACCGATCTGAATGATCTGCATATTCAATGGCAGTTTATTTTCGGATGACCAGTTTCACAAAGCATTTAAATCGTTTTGTAGCAAAATACAATTATCAGCATTGCTGATTAGCCTCCATACTTTTATATCGTCAGCAAACAGAAGAATCTTACTATCATTTGGTATTGGTATATATCGATTTTTTCCACTGGCCTTGATGGAGCAAGCTTAGTGGATTGCGCTTCGTTATATTAGCAACTTGAAATGTTTAAGAAATGGAAATGGTGAAGTTCAGAGATTACAAGTAGACACATTATGAGAGAAGCTCAATTATTAGACCAGATTTTAAGTTTTAATCTAATCAATTATTCAATCTTTTTTTCTTTCTCTAGGGTAATAAAGGAATTCAAGGGGAAGTGGGTTGTGTGTCTGAAGAAGAAATGGTGACATATGTAAATGAAAATGCAATGGAAATCGTAAGCTTTAGAATTATTATTATAATATTTTTTATTAAAATATGTTGTACTAACTTGGTGCCATACCGAAAATGCTCATTTGCATGCATTACCACAACACACACAACAACAGGTTTCGCGCTATTTGCAGGCATAATGTAATAGAAGCAGGATACCGATCCTGGTGACCTTGAAACAGTTTAAGAATGGTAACCTAGTTGCGTTTGTATGTCACTGTTGGGTAAGGTTGGTACCACCAACCTCTTTAATCACGTGCTTAAACAAATGGAGATCGGGATTAAACCGATGATTATGAACAAAATTCGCATTTGCACTTACTTCGATTACACACAACAGTTAATTGTGTTCTTGCTATTTCCACTCATCTGGTAAAGACAATAAAATCAGGATTCGCTTGAAACAGTGGCAGAATCGTAAACAAGTTCAAACCGTTTGATTCTTAGTACTTGAAGTTAACGCGGACTCGGAAGATGGGTTCAAATTTATAGAAAATTACTTTTTTCATTCAAGAATTTAATACAGGAATAAACTTACTAAAATTTAAATAAATCATTCTCTATGTGGTAAAATAGGTAGATATAGAGATAGATAGATTGAAAGGTAGATTGATTGAATGCAACTTAGTTATCTTGCTACTTGCACGGATAGTTTGATGAATAGATCGATGAAAACCATAAGCAGAGTTTGAATGGTTTCCAATGCTTGTGGCTTTGATATTAAGAAAATTTTCGAATCCAGACTAAACACTGTTTGTCATACTACATTCAACAATCTAAGACGTGAATAATTGAATTAAACTTTCCCCATTTTGGGGTTTTTTTTTCCCCCCCCCCCCCCCCACGTTATATCTTCAAGGGTATTCTGTGTAGTGAATAAACACTAAAATATTTGCCTTTTATTCCTCAATCTCACGATTATTGTACGCGTATTTAAAAAGGTATTATAATCCACTTACATATCGGTTGAAACAAATAAGTCGAAACTGTATACTCTAAATTTTTAAATCCACAATTTTTGCTCAACTATTAAGGATGGGCTGATTACTGAACTGATCCACCGAAGAAGAAGAAGAAGACGAAGACGAATAAGAAGAAAAAGAAGGAAAGTCCGAAGCCTGTCCAATTGGATCGAGGTTGATGAAAAGAGGTCCCATTCGACCTCCTCCAAAAACGTCAATTGTTGTTCCAGTCAGGAGCCTATTCTCGGTGTGAGTAAACTTTAATCGATTGTGATTAAACTTGATGAGAGAAAAGGATTTAGCTGACACCTTTTGCCTTTCAACCCCGATCATTGTATTTCTTTTATCGTGCAAACATGTTAGGTATGTGTAAATCTGAAACGGGTATTTTTCTCAGATTGACGATAAGTTATTTCTCATATGTTAGCTATCATAATGCCAAGGACAACATTGCTGTAAATAAAAGTGGAAATCGAGTCTTCATCGAGGGATGTGGTCTGATGATCACACGCACAGAGATCAAAATGTACAATACGTTTGCGATCAACTCCCGAAAATCATAATGCAATGAAAATCTGTTTGCTAAAACGGTTACCAAAAAACACAACAGATAACATCTTATAACCGAACTTCTAAAGGCGATCGAATGTATACTTGTGAGTCCTTGTTAAATATGGTTCATAGAAAGAAATATAGAATCATAAAGTGATCCCAAGCCAAGCACACAGGATATATCGTGGTGAGGGAAGCGCCGCAATATATATCTAATTGCAGTGTTTTTCAACCAGAAAAAAATAGACGCTTCTAGTGGAAAATCTTGAAGTACTCATCGCCTAACTGCTAGAAATATCAACTATTTAGTCTTGTTTCCAGCAATTGCAATTCTTTGGTTCCTTGTTATGTTATAATTTTCCGGATTACAGGTTTTGCTCTGCTCATTCGGAGATTTCCTTATATTGCCTATAT
The DNA here is from genome assembly GCA_013407085.1 of Atriophallophorus winterbourni. Lineage (NCBI taxonomy): Eukaryota > Metazoa > Platyhelminthes > Trematoda > Plagiorchiida > Microphallidae > Atriophallophorus > Atriophallophorus winterbourni. Next base: position 15,010 of record JACCGJ010012684.1, read on the forward strand.
GTTTACAGAATATCATGAACTTGAGATGTCTTCTCTGCTGAATCAGGGATAATTCATGTTCCATAATTTTGTTTGAAGTATATTAAATCGCATGTTTTGAGCAGTTGTTAAATGCAGTACTTATGCGTCTTGATTCATCTTGCATAGTTCGTAAGATTCGTACGGCGAATCCTACAAGGCATAAGGAATAATGTGATATATTGGAAGTTCAAAAACAATTAGGATTGAATTTTGATAAATGGAACATGTACGCATGAAGACTATCTTTTATAAATGTTCAATATTCAAGGTAATTCAAGGTTCTCAATGGTCCATAAAGCAGCAAGCTTAACAACAACCATAGGATGGTAAAAATTGAAATTTTAAGTGTATAAACAATATAAGAACATAGATTAAACAG
>JACCGJ010012685.1:0-23431 GCA_013407085.1 Atriophallophorus winterbourni
CAAACTTATAGGGTGAATGTCAAGAGCTTTCAGATCTCTTTCGTAAACGTCGTTGTACCGCAAGTGCGGTCTGCTCAATGATCGACTTCCTTACTTGAAATCTCCATAGATTAGCAGTTTTGGAGTACGAACAATTTCCATCCTGTACACATGTCCCAAACAGCATCGGCGGCGTTGTCGCAGTAAGGTAAACATGCTCGGTAGACCAGTTTTATAAAGCACTTCAGCAATTATTACTTTTCCCATCCACGATATGTTCAGGATGCGACATGTGATTCTTAAATGAAAAGCATCCAGCTTCCTTTCGGGTCTTGCGTGAATGGTCGACGTTTCACTGCTGTACACACACGCTGTATATCATCAGCTTGGTCTTCACAATCAACTTTGACAAAAGAGTTCAAACGGGGCAAGATAGCTGATGCTTTGCCAATCCGCATATCAATGTCGAGAATAGGAGCAAAAGGTTATCTGCAGGTTATCAGAAGCGGTACAGATTTGTGATAATTAAACCGGAGATAGAGCCAGCCCAAGGGCCAGCTAAACCCCCTGAAGCAGAAATAGCTTGCTTGATGTGATTTTTGCACCAAAAAGTGATGAACTCAAGCAAAGCAATGCAAACCTGCTTTTGTGTGCATGGCTCCACGAACGATAAAACTTTTTCGTCAAGTGAATAAAAGTTCGAAAGCAAGCCATTACCTTTCTTTCCTTCTAAGACACGTCCATGCAAACAAAATTATCAGTCGGATAAGAACCTCCGCACGAGGGATATTACGACTGTGCATGTGCTTATAGATTCCCGTAACCTAAGAGTCATGCAACGAAAAAACTCACCGAGTTCGGACTGGTGGACCCATTCAATGAATTCGACGTGACCGAATTGCACGGTGTCGAACCGAAGGGGAATAAGCCGGAACTTTGAACTAACAATTGCTGTTGAAACAGTTGCAACTGCATGTTACGAAAGATCATATTGTTTCGCCCGTTCTCCATGAGTTGTTCTCGTAAATGTTGCGGTGGGTGCAGATATTTGCAAGGCGGGTCACGACGCTGGCACTTGCCCTGGCAACGAATAGAGACACGTTGGGGAGATTAGAGAGCCACAGACCAAATTGAAATGTGTTCTTGGGGAGTCCATGGGTTGGTTGGGGTGTGTATTGTCAGACTTAACGTATTTGCAATGTGTGATACTTAAGTAAGTGATGAATGCAACGATAATTCATCGGTCGATAAATTTACAAAGAACAAAACGGAGAATGATTTGCCCTAGCAGTGTGGTTAATCGCACATGTTTTTGCATTGTGTGTCGCTGTGCCAATCTAACCCTACTGTGTTCTCCGTGGCTTCAAGGGCGGTATGGGAGACACTATTATATGTTTCGTGGCTTTAATAATAGATATAATTCAGTTAAACCACTTTGAACCTATTGCAGTCGTCAACCCAAATCTTTTTTGCACTAACTAATACTGCCTTTAAAAAAGCAACACGTGTTCTAAATCTACTCAAACGGGTATTTGGGAAATTTTCGCCCAAGATATTCCCAAGGATCATGAATGCATACTTGAGACCAGTCATGGAATACGGTGTGCAGTCATGGTCTCCGTGGCTCAAGAGGGATGTGGAACTTATGCAGCGAATCTATCACCGCTCAACGAAACTAGTTCTCAACATCCGAAACAAACCATATAAAGAAAGGATAGCTCAACTGAATCTGTTTGATTTTCCCTATCGACGAATCAGAGGAGACCTTATCTTAATTTACAAAACATTCCATACCCCGAACCATCCCTTACAGGATTTATTCACGCGAAAGGATACGAGGAATTATCGGACCCATGAATATGTGCTGATCGTACCCCATTCCCACCTGAACTGTATAAGGTATTTTTACTCTGTCCGTGTCTGTTTTACTTGGAACAGTTGACTTCAACCTTGCTCAGCCACTAGCTTGCCATGACTTTAAAACGAAATTAAGAACGAATTTTTATTGCATGATTGTTCCAGAACACTTATATACTGTTTAATCTATTTTCTTATACTTTTTAAACACTTAAATTACAATTTTACCATCCTATGGTTGTTGTTAAACTTGTTGCTTTTTAGACCATTAAAAACCTTGAATTACCTTGAATAGTCTTTGTTAATGAAACAAACCATTCTCGTTTTAGCTTACAATCAAATTGTTGTTAAACTGTTTCTTACGATATTGTCCAGGGGTGTAGGATTAAATTTTAGACATTAACGATAGCCACGTGCTCTATATATAAATGAGAGGTGGTTAGCGACATGTAAAGCCCGGAAAACCAATGCTACACATCGTTTACGAGACCGATTTTCACTAATATGCCTAGGGGCACAGTCATACTGGGTGTTGTACAAAATAAAGAAATCGTAATTTTGAGCGGTGTGTCCATAATCGACTCTAGCCGAATCACGTGTATACCACAATAGTAGCGGATTCGAGGTACCTTTTGAGCAATAACAAGAATCAACTAGATGCCAAGAAAATTGAAAGAGGAGTCTAAACAACCAGCGTTAAAATTTAAGGTACGTCGTATAGTATGGATGACCGAGTAATGATTTTCAGCATAACCTTATAAATAACGTTGACTTACTTTGATAGAATCGTAACAGCAAACGACTCGTCCATTCTGTACATCCACATGGGTTGGCGGATGCGCGAATTTGCATTCGTTTTCATCACGAGAGCACTGATTCCGTTGATATTGACGACAGACCTCCAGTGTCAGCCACCTGGAATCCTTGACATTTGGTGGAATTCCAGCCGAGACGGCCACGGCTGCGGTTAAGGCGGCCACGGCTGCCGAGCTTGCAGCTGGAGACAGATGATTCGGAGAGCACGGGTGAACGCCACCACTTCGCGGGAGCAAGGGCTCCGGATTTGAAAGGGGAGGTGTTGCGTATGGATTGTAAGGAGGGAAGGCTAATGTTGGATCAACCAGACTGGCACCGTGGAGCATGATGTGGTTGGTGGGCTTTGTCCTGGAATTGTGAATGATCTGAGAATAAAGTCAAGAACGAATGAATAGATTTCTAGTTGATTGTTATAAAGTTTGATTTCGTATTCGTTAGTTTAATCAAATGGGGAATTTTCACACAATGTATTAAAGTCGATGAGCTAGGGAGTATCTTTCCACTCGAAACAGTTTCAAACCTATTAATACCCGATAGGAACATCCATGTGTAACCCTGATCAGTCTTTCAATGATAACATAACGTTCTATAAACGTCACCTGATCTGCGCTATAATTTAATCCTGACGAGATGAAAGGGATTGAGGTTTTTCTAATTTCACAACTTCGCACATTTTGGGGATTGAAAGTTTGGCAGGAATTTATTCGCATTCTCAATATTTACTTTTGTATTAGGATGAGCGAAACATACAAAACGCAGATCTAATAAAAGAATCTGTATCCTTAATTCTTAGATCTCAGGTTAATCCAAAATAGCTGTGCAGCAAAATAGGTACAACAATGTAATGTGGTCTGAGGATCTAGGCACTCTTGATTCGCGATAGAGCATGTTCATCGAATACACATTCTCATCTATTCATCATGCTTTAGTGTTGTGTTGTTTAGAAAATGAACTTCTCAGTCTTAATGCTTATTACTAATTAGTAATCCTTTTTACCCAATAGAAAGGATGTTGAGCTGACGCTACTATCAATAACTATTGTTGGTAGGCATTTCATTCATGGGTTTGGTAGGATCAGGCTTGAGATCGTTTTCTGAATCATACAACCACGGAGATCTCTGAAACTGGATCGTCGCACTTAAAGTCGAATGTCCCATCCCATCCCACTCTCAAGGTCTCTACCCGGCGTTATATTATTATTAATAATAATATTATCAAAGAAACTTGTCTCCTGCATTCTTTAACGGCACTGAATTTATATTAATGGGCTGTCAGAAACAGGGAATTTGGTGGTTCAACTCTCAACAACCAAGATGCAGGATTCAATATATAATACAAAGAAGCATTGGATGTACATACCATGGGATATAGGTATAACACTTTCAAATTTGCCTGCATGGACTTTGGGAGAGAGTTGTCTACAAGGAGAAGAGTTCAATTCTAGTTCCTAGACGAGTACCGATAATACTACGAAAAATGGCTGCTTGCATAGATCACTTTGTGATTGAGTGAAAAAAATCGGATAATCAAATGAAATCAATGTGAATGCATTTGTAGAAAAATACATTATCTGGGCGTGTAAATTAATTTTCAACCCAAGATCTCAGCTGCGGTTCCGTCCGCCATTTGGTAGTGTAAAAACCATTTTCCAACTGAAAAACGATTTCGCGCCCTTGTGTAAATGTCATTCGATCAATGGATCGGTATCAGCAAAGCGTATAGTCGCAGTGAAATAAATGTCAGAACGTTTACTAAATCGATGCGTTTCATTCCGCTGCGAACTCCAATTTCAACTCAGTGGTTTTCGGACATTAATGTACCAGGTTTGTCCACTCGGCCGAAACAGATTAATTAGCAAAAGGATGATGATACTCTCTTCCTCGCGCCCGGTTTCGAATTATGTAAACAAAAGCGATCGCGTTGTCTAAACACCGAAATTGCAGCACAACCCTCTCCAAATGGACACACAAACTTGCAAGTGATTTGGGGAACTAGATTCACCGATGTAGAAGTAACTAATTTCGTTAGCGCTCAAACTAAAAGCTCTATTGTCTCGGTTATAATTAATAGAACCAAGACGCGTATCGGTTGGTCGATAAGAGGAATGTGGTCGCAGTTTTGATTGGATTTATTTTCCACGGCGTGATGTAAAAGGAGAAAAGACTTGTCATAACAAATCACTTGAGAACTTTAAGGAAAGGTCAGCAGGAGATTGAGCATATTATCGCCCCCAGGTGAGCATACTAGCTTGCTACTGCAGGTATCTTTATCAAGCACTATGAGGAAACGAATCAAAAACTTCCCAAGTCCGGGACGCGTTTTATCACGGCCATACTGGCATTGTCCTGATTAAGAAATAAACCATGGTGCTACACTTATCAATGGGTTCTGTGATGGTGATCTTATAGTATGGGACACGAGGTCGGTTGGCTGAGGTCCCGACAGAACGCGCTGAGAGTTCGAACGTCTCACACGTTGTCAAGCCGCATCTCGGAGTTACTCGGTCCAAAGTTTACAATGTCAAAATCTTTTCGGTTCCAGATGTTTATTGCTTCACGATTCGACACTGAGGACAACCCATCCAGTGCTGTTTATGTTAAGCCATCAAATCTCACAACACAAGAGAACGCTACTATTACGCGCACGACAAAGAGAAAAGTACACGCCTATCTCTTATACGCAAATCCCGCAGCCACGTAAGGCATCCTCGATGTGTTCATGCCTGTTGTCACATGGATGTGATTAGTCCGGTTACTGGGTGCTAGCTAATTACGCCCGTGCCTAGTCTACATTAGAACTGTTAGACCTTCCTCCTCGTTCAATAGCTGATGGTTTCTTTCATTTTTTCATTTTCTGTCAATCTGCCACGTGGACAGTTCTCAGATAACTCTATCATAATCACAATTTTTATGTTTGCAATTGCAAGTGTTAGATATTTTGACGCTTCTTGCTTTGGAGTTCCGTCTGCTGGTGGTGTTTAGCAGATCATTTAAGAGCTCTTGATTTCTACTCTTCATTGGTTCCCTCCACGTCCTACGACAGAGTAAAACTCCATTCAAATGAAGGTCCCATCGTTTAGTATCTGCTATCGAATTCGCAATATGCGCGATGATCTGACGGTCTAAAACCGTTCCTTACCCGAACCAAGGTAAACTCATGCGGAGCGGTCTCAGCACGGGCCTCTGGCATCGGTCGAGAGATCCACACATGTCCGCCACTACACAGCATGCTCCACCGAGTTTCAGTCGACCGACCGACCACGTGTGCAGTTGCGCAAATCGACATCGGTGTGGTATTTCAATCCAGCGCCATGGCAACCACATTCGTGCCGCTGTGGTGTGTGTGCGTGCAAGGAAGGAAGTCGGTGTTATGTGTGCTTTGTGGTGGTGGTGGTTTGGTTTACTTGGCTTCGATTCGCAAACTGGATGCTTTTGTTTGCTCTGCTGTGTGCAAACAATATGATTTCGCGCCAAATGTTTCAACGTTGGTAAATAAACATTCAAGGGGATGACATCGTTCTCTGGGGTCTTGTTGAGCACGCGTTGTACGTGCTGCAAAATTACGCCGTTGCATATCTTGAAAGTCTCTTTGCTAAAACGGGTTGATTAATCATTTCTACCAAGCATGATAAGTTGGCGGAAGTGTATTAGACGGTAATTTGTTTTTTAATGTTCTGGTCTCCTATTAACGTTCACTGACGTCATTATTTTTGCTAATCAATCCAGTGAAAATTACTCAGACATCAGTGGGGCAATGAGCAGTGGATCCCATTACGTCCGATGAAATGGTTGCCGGAACATAGCTCACGCACTTGGTATGCAAATAGTTATGTGATTACAAAAGGGGCTATGCATTGTTCCTCTAAAAAGCTTCCTCCCACAATGATAACAATGTATTTGAAAAGATGGTGAAGAAGGTTCGCTGGCTGTTGAATGAGGCTGACTTTGTGAGGGCGATAACTGAGTAAATTGACCTCGACGAGTCGTGAAGGATCGCAGGCAAATTTCTTATTTGATTATTCCATCTTACGAAATGATAATGGAGAGGAAGAAACAAACAAATTTTACAGATCCTTAGTTTTTTGTTTCCTGAATACGTTACCTGGCCACACTTCGTCAAGGATAAATGCCTGTGAAACACCACCGCAATGAATATCGAGACGTTCTATGTAACTAGCAAGCTGTAGGTCAGTGTTAGAATATTATTGCATTGACGGTTTTAAACAAGCCTAGTATTTATAGCGATCCATTCGTAAATCTCCCGTCCGACATTCACTTTGTTATTCATAGCGTCGCCATAATCGTCACTCCCATAACAGCGAACTTTGTGCCTTAAACGCATAAATTATTCAAACACCGTGCTGTCAACTGACCGATAACTATCCGTTTGAACAAGGTCATAAATTTTCCTGCCTATCGGATTGGTTTCGAGTCAAGGTCAGCATAAATCACATCTAAGCATCTAAGTTCATTGTTCATTTATACGGGTGAATTATTACTGGTATAAGTTTGTGATGGCGTTGTGGCAGCGTTCAATGAGTTCAGCGGTGTGTAAATTAACAATTGATGGAAAGGCTGCTTAAATAAGGTGTCACTGTGTCGTAAAGAAGATCGACGTTTATTTAGCACGTTGTAAGTCGGGTGGAAAATAGGACTTTGGCGCAGTTGTGCGGAGTTTGTATATCCATCTGGATTAGGAGTTTGAAGAACGGAGATACAAAAATTGCAATCACTTCACACTCATTTTTCGGCGCAAAAGGTTCAGCTTGTTCCAATCATGTCGAACCGAAAATTCACAAGCGTACGGTGATAAAACTTTAAATAAAAAATGCTAAAGTATTTACTAGTATCTTGACACTGATGATCTATCGATTGAATTTTACTCTCCTACAAGTTGGTAAATCTTTTAGAGCTGAAAAATAATGGTAGTGTTCGAGTGACCAAGTAGGTAAATTGGGTTCTTGTTTGTTGGTGAATATTCCATTCAAAAACTGATGAACACTGGATAAAAATATACTTTCGTTGTGGCTGATTGCATGCGCTTGTAATAGTACGTACACCACTCTGGCAACTCATATGATGTTGCGATATCTGAGTACATTAACATAGCTGGTCCACTGTTTTTCATAGCTTTACAAAAAAGGAACAAGCCCTGTGCGGGTGGCAGCCAGATGTGCAATAATTCGAACTATAGAAATCAAAGGGGCACAACATCTTTCTCGTTGAAAAACGGGATAGCAACCGTTATTCTCAAAGCGAACACAATCTTCATTCACTCTAAGTGAGCTAGTCTAACTGTTTTGAATGTTAGGAGCAAGTCAAATTACTTAAGTGACCGCTATATCTTAAATGTGATTGTCTCAAGACCCACAATGCGTTCGAATATCCTTTTCAGCAAGGTAGATTTGGTACGGAAAAAAACGCGTTCCGTTATGTATTGTGTACTTCGCAATATGATGTAGATATGGGTAACCGAGTGTAGAGGAGAGCAATTAAGCACACTGAACAAAGACACAGAGCCAAGTGTGTCACACGTCAGCATTTCCTTGGTTGATGATTCATTTCTATCCAAAATCTGGTTCGTGTGGAGCGTGCATGTAAAACGAACACGTCCGGACTGGTTCACGTGATGCGTGCTGAGGTGAGTATGGACTCAAGGAAAATCCGGCGTTATACTTTGTTGTCCTTGTCTTTAATGGGATCGTTAAAAGAGATACGGTTATCGGTAAACTAAGCGAAGAATCGTCCTGCTTCATTTGCAGTAGTTGTCTAGATGGCACACCTGATCTAAGCCAATCTTATTTACTTTATAACAAAAGTTAGGATCTGTGATTCTGTGGTTCAAGATGTTTCCCGAAAAATTCTTCATCTCCAATGATCTTCTGTTATACTGCACACGTGTCTGAAGCTTCAAATCTCAAAGTAACCTGTCATTAGAATAAAGTATAACGAAAACGCAGGACATTGATTATGCGCATCGCAAGTAATCTGTCTTCCAGTCTGCCTTGATCAAACTTCTTTTGTCCCAGAGAGTTTACAGATCACGTCTGTGTAAACAATAAAAACTTAACGAGGATAAATTGCTAGACCCTGTTCGGCGGCCAAAGTTCCATCACTCGATGAGGGTATCGTTACGCCCAAAGCTTGAGCGTTTCGAGACCGTCCGTTTACGAGTAGTGGTGATGGACATCTCATTACCAACTGCGATGACGCCCGCCGCATACCGGTGTTTCGTTGTGGCATACCGACACACCAGTGAGCGAACCAAGGCGAGCACAAAACATTCCAGTGTCGAGCGTGGGCGCACTGTGCCGTGTGTGTGTGAGTTGTGTGTCACGCGCCCCTAGCACGTGTTACGCGGCAAATTGGTGTGCTTTGCCAAAATGTTGTAACGATTTTAACGTGAGTGAATGACTCATTGGTCCTGTAGTCGTTTGGCTGTATAACGGAATAGAGGTACAGTCGGCTTTGACGGTTGACCGAGTCACATATCATCATCCTCAATTCAGACGGTATAACAAAGCACGATCCACGGAAGCTATACTTTAGCTCATGTGACCATTGTCCAAAAATGAACCATGCGAACCATGCGGATAAACTACTCTTTTTCGCTGAAAGCACTGCCGCATAACTGGTTGTTAATTTAACAAATCAATAATACACATCATAACATCTGTAGCCATCTGTAGATAGGCTGTATATGGATACTTCCAACTCAACGCTAATCGCACCTGTATAATCAACATTATTTCACAAAATACATGATCAAACATATCTTATAGCGATTAGGCCTATTTGACGAGAGTCATTATGTTACTGCCACATAACAGCACCTTTGCTGCAGGAGCGACACTTTTAGTCTTATTTAGAATGATCTTCAATTTTAAAACAAATAAATCGCGATACTAATCTTTTTGAACAGAATAACCATATGTGAGCGCTTTCTCACCAACTATCCAACGGTGTGTTTGTTTTCGCGTCCTACAAACGCGATTTACCTGATTAAAACCACCAAACCAGCCAGACAAAGCTTTGTGACAAAAAAATCGTCACGCACATGCATGTCGTCCGACCAGCTTTTGCACGTTGAAACACGTCATGATAAGGTGAGGAACGGCTTGTGTACAGAAGTACAATCAGGAAACGGGCTTGGCTTATAAATCAATTTGTGATGAAATTAATGTGCTTGTGACCATTCCTGAGTGTTGACGGAAGGTAAGAAGTCAAGCAGCAGTTACCACGGGAATATTCGCGTGGTGAATTAGGGTTTGTTCGCAACCTAGAAGCAGATAGCAAATAGACTCGATTTTCCAAAAAGAATGAACCAATAAGAATGGCAGCGATGCTAACCACAGCCTTAATGATCCGTTTTCGAAGTTGGCTATATTCAGCGTCTCACAAGAGGCGGGCCTGAGTTCAAACCACGTCTTGGTTAGAGAAATATACACAAGCCTACTTCGCCGTCCTACCCAGGTGTAAATACAAGTCGGAAAAACAACGCCTAGAAATATGTCACGTTGCTAATTAAAACGGATAACATCCCAGAACTGTGTGTCCTAGAAACCTGACAAGAGAGAAATTTTATGAGTTGCCCGAGGCAATTATCAACCATATAGATGTACGTTGACACCGACGCTTCCGTTGTAAAAGCTGTGACGACGTTGACCCATCATTCAAACACACGTAAATGAGTTATCGCGCTACTCTGATGAAAATTTAGACACTTCCGTTTGAATGAGTTGATGCATATCGCCCGAAAATCGTTGCCCTGTCTCATTCGAAGCCTAGTCCTCGGCTTCTGTGACGATGCCCGTTCTGATTATCAATGAATTCTCATTTTCATATAAAAAATAATCGTTATTTGCACTAGTTAAACTAACAAAGTCTATGTCGTAGGTGATGATCGCCGATAAACCAGTCAGGCTGCTATTCGCCTTTTGATTTGGAAGTCAATGATTAATGCTAGCTCAAATATCCCCGCCGAACTCACTTCGATGTTGCGTGCAGTTTTTGCCTGATAAACACTTGACCGAGTCTAATGGCTTGGCGTGGTGAGGCATGGCGAACTGTGCCTTGTCAATGAGCCGTGGTGTGTGTGTGTGTGAGTTGGGCAATTAACGGCTCACCCGTCAACTATGCCGACAACCTTGTCTGAAATCGTTCTAGTCAATCGATTAGTTGGTCAGAGAGTCTGGCGGCAAATCGAGCTGGGTTAATTACCATTGGACAATCATAGTTTAATCATAGTTTGAATAGGTACAAACGACTGAGTCAAATATGATTTGACACACACACTGCTGGTTGGAACGATTGAAATATATTAACAATTTGTCATGCTAATAGACTTATGTCTGACATCTGAATAGCACAGAACTTGTGATTTACTTGACTAAATGTACTTTCTCAGTTGAACGACGACGTATTGAAAGCGGTATACTTGGTTCAATTAAAACTGCACCAGCCTAGTGGGGAAAAAATCAATGTTTTTCAATTTCAGCTTCCAAATATGTAAACGGGATACACTGCAAGAGAGAGAGACTAACAGCTGGGCTTGTTAAAATGTCGCGTAAACCATCAGCTGCAATTACAAGTGAAAATTGTATCATTTTTACCGGGTTTCCGAATGAAACATTTGTCAATCTGGTTGAACCCCCACGTGTAACAGTAACTTCAAATTTAAACCAAGTTGATTCAGTAATCTTATAACCGATTACTCTTCTTGCAAAGCGGAATACTGAACGATAGCACGGAAGAAAACTGCTTGAACCCCGATATCGTGTGCAGGCATCTTCTCGGATTAAAGTAAATGGTAATAGAAATGAACGGGGAAGCTTATAGTATAATCTTTGGATCAGAAAATGCGCCAGGGAAGATGATCTGTTTACCATTCGAAGAATGCTTATTCAGTAGTGGCAAAAATAATGATTAATACATAGCGCAGTTGTTGTTGTTGTTGGCCTCCTTCGGTCGATGTCGACCATGGATGTTCATGTTCTACAGCTTTGGGAATGACTAAACAGTTCGATTCGGAAGGAACAATCTCTCCGTAGCGCTGGCAACGATAGTCAGAACTCGGTTGTATTGCATCAGTTGCACGACGGCGGCGTGATCTGCGTTCAGCAGCCAAGAGCTGTATCTGCTCCTCCCCAGCTTGCAGACGACGCTTCACAGAATGCCTACAATGTGAGCGGTCAAGAGCAAGTTCTTCCCAACTCGACGGGTCAATGCCAAGAGCTTTCATGTCTCTTTTGCAAACGTCTTTGTACCGCAAGTGCGGTCTGCCCAATGGTCGACTTTTTAATTGCAACTCAGTGTAGAGCGTATTATTAATCACATACGTTGAGACTAACATATGTCACCACGGTTTTTGATGAAAACTTTGAGCCGTTCCATGCTCGAATGCATGTTTTTAAATTAATGGTGGTAAATAATCAAGTAATGAAAACAGCATATTTATTTATGTAGACTGGGTTTAAAACCCATGACCGTGGGATGGGTGTGTGATGGAGATGCATGCAAATGAGCTTTTATATTCATGGTCATGGGATTTAAACCCTGTCTACGTGAGCGGGGGCTCATGTGATTGAACAGGTTGGTCGTACAACAGTGGCATACAAGCGCAACTTGTTTACCATTTATCCACTGTTTCAAGCGCATGCGGATCCTGATCCTACTGTCCCTACCTGATGAGTGCAAACAGCACGAAACCGGTTGTGGGGTGTGTGTGATGGAAATGCATGCAAATGAGCTTTTATAAGCATATTTATTTATTTATTATAATTTCAATTACAATTTCTAACCACCAACGAACAACCTGATCGTTTGGATTGAAGTCAAAGATTTCCACGAATACTAACAAGGATGCAGATTGATAAATTGATTCAGATTGGAAGCTTTTGAGACGCACTCACTTACTGGTTTTTGAAAGACCCGTGGAATGACTATCAACTAGCACAAATCCAAAAATCTGCACATGATGCGAAAACTTGCCTGATCTTACGGCAAAATCTTATCTTACTACCAAGAAATAGTATCACCACAGAACGCGAAGGCAGTTAGTTAATTGTTTAAATGGCCGGGTGAATCAAAGCAAGAGACTAGCTAATGAAGAAATTATCTTTTCATTAACATGAGCCCAAAAAATTTCTCGCAAAATAGGTTCGTAGAATAAGCATGACTGTTGGCTCTATAGTGACGGATGGAAGGTAATACTTTGGAGGTCAATGATAGAGAACATTCACTCAAATCCTCTGAATTCCCTTTATTTCAACTCCAGAAAATGATACGAATTTAGTTCATGTAAGCGGTTATACTGGTATAAAACATGCGAAGCAAATCGACAACTGCTCCTAGTCATGCATATGCGAGTTGAGGCTATAGGCTGTTTAGCGTTGTGGTTAAAGATAGAGGCGGTGGATTGACTGCTACTTACTCGTGATCCCTGTCCTGACTATCACCCTTGGTCGGACGAAGCTTCTGTGTCAGGAGTAAAACGTTATCCAAAACCTGCTCTAACCGATTGCACTCAAATCTCTTTGCATTATGGATACACCATCGATCCTAAACATATTCCAATCAATAAAAGTAAAAGGTTTATGTAAAATTCTTCAGTGAAGTGATGAAACACCCTATCACCAATGTCTCATGTTTTTCGTATCGTAGATATCGTTATATCGATTTTCCGCATTGGTATTATGATATTGCAGAAGTAGTTTCGGTGTAAGTGCGTTTGAACTGGCTTAGTCGAGCCACCAGTTTCGATGTACGTTCGATGAAGACTGTTTCGCGGCGGAGATAAACACTATGGACCGTTTGTCTCTGGTGCGTATCAAGCACATGCAAATAACTGTCAAAACGTAATCGCGCTCAGAAGATACTACTTATAAACCCAGTGCGTTTGAATCATCAATCACGAAGTGCAGGTTTATGCGACATGTTGGTCCCTATGAATGCGAAATGTCTCCAACCATTATTGGCAGATTTATCATTCGCGGTAATATAGGGGGCCCATTAATCAAATCAACAGACAGCGTATGCTTTTATGATCGTTTTTGTCAATCATTTGCACGCTCGTTAGCGAAACAAATCAAGTCTGCTGTTAATGAACCTTGCACTAATTGGAGTCGGTGCTGTTTGGAAATAACAGGTGGCAATTACTACAGAATCGGAAATAATATAAAATTACTAAAAGGGAATATATATATATATATATATATATATATTATTTGCCAAGTAGGGGCAAATAATAATGTAACAGGTTTCTGGTTGTTAGTGCGACAAAATTCGATGTCTAACAATCTTAATGATTAGTTTTAAAAGTTGAGTTGTCAGCTAAATCAGCTAGACTGTTGTGGCCATCATTAATTCTCAAAGTTTCGCGCCAAAATGCTCACACGCGCACACCACCGTATGTCTGCGCGCGACCTTGGATTTATAGAAAATTTCGTCTTAACCTGTCATAAGGCCTACGCTGGCAACATGCCCTACTTGTGCCTGGAGCCACAGTGTCTACCAACGAGTAAAAAGCGAGTATCGATTTTGCGACGATTTCAAACAATGTGTCGATATTTTCAATAAAGTTTGAATCGAGCATTCATTAATAAATACAAGAAATGTACACGCACAAACGAGTGGGATGGAACTTACTTCAAATATGGAACGTACACAGTCGCGAAATTAAAAAGACCTAAATCCCAGGAAATAAAAATTGATTAGGTAATCCTGCACGATGCAACAATATCAGTTTGCTCGTAAAATCACAGCTTGGCTTTGCACGTGTCCCCGCTTGCAGAGGAAGACAGCCTCAGTCAATTTTTAAAGCGACCGGCGACATGTATACTACCGGGGACTGCCGCCTAGTCGACATTGATCTTCGTCCAATGAGGTGCGTTGCACCGGATTCGACAACACGTGCGTGGGTGCACTCACCACCAATCTCCGCGCTTCGGCCGTTAGTCATCGGTTTGGATTTACAAGTGCGTGGGTGCGTGCGTACGTGCGCGTGTGTGTGCGTGTGTGTGTGTGTGTTTGCGCGAGTGCGGTCGTACTGCAACGAGATTGCCAATCGCCTTCCTTAAGTGCGGTAACCTGCGCAGCATGGACAGATTTTTGGCACAGGCTGCTTGGTCGTGGGCTGGTTCGGATAAACAAGCTGCTCGCATGCCAATGACACAAACCTAATTTATCATTTCGACTTGCCGCGCTTGGTCTTATCTTCACCAATCCACTATGAGAAAGCGATGTTTTGATTTTGTTTTAGAATAATCAAATTCGGCAAAAACGGATGTCTTTTTTTGTCAAGTTGAAACATTTGTTCTGCCAATAGGGTTCGCATTAGTCAAAGAAGAGTTGTGGTTGTAAAATCAGCTTTCGTTGAGAGAAACCAATAGGATCCTTTTTTCTTTAAGACAAGATCTAATTTAAAATGCGAATGCGAAAATAATTTATCCCAGGACCAAAATTCTCTACCTATCGATTTTGATAGTGTCCACTAATTTAAACACACGGGCATATTTGAATACTAAAGTGAACACTCACGTGATTCTCTGCATGATTCGCTTATGATGCTCGGTAGGTTATTCGTTCTGAGAACTATGCGGTAAATCCATACCGTCATTTCGAGAGCATTAATCACCAATTGATGATGATATAAGTCGATTTACTCGAGGCCGCGTCATTCAATACACGCTGATTATCGATCTGGACATTCGTTCTAGGTGACGTTTTCGCATTGCAAGTAATGGCACGCAATATGTGACAACGTTGAGCAAAACAGATTTCGCCTTGAACGAGTACGTTTCAAAGATGGCTGTGAATCACAGGCCGGTGTATTTATTGAGTGTTTTGGAAAAGCGGCTTTCAACTATGTAATAGAATATTTGGATTTTGTGTTTGGAATGACATTTTGTATAGTTCGAAGGGGTTTAGTATTCTAATGTGTTACATAAAAGCTAACCTATAAATTCTTCTAATGTTCTCAAAGGACACAAATAGATTTGTCGCTAATGCAAAGGCATCCATTAAAGGGGGTTATATGTTTATGGACAATCTGCTACCACAGATTCGCATACACGTTTTGCTCACGTTTGAAGTTTGTTGTGGGAATTACTTACCATAAATACCCGTGAATACCATCAAGCTTGAGGTGACCGAGTACTATTGTCGGCTGCCGAAACGCTGAAACCAGCCCCTTGGTGCGGACTGATCCCCGTAATGTTGTGTTTGCTGTCTACATTTAAGCAGCGAACTCAATCTAGTCAAACACTAAGGAATGGAGAAGGTTAGATTGGCAGGGAGCTCCACAATCGAATGAAAAAATGGTGATTTCGGTAACGGGATAATAAAATTGTACGAAGGTGGCCCTCTTAGCACACAGCGTCGTGGTTAGACTGTTAATCACTTGGCAAATCAAATAGTTAAAAATAATTTGTGTGAACGTCAGGAATTCAGTTTTTTCTGATCTAATGACTCAGACAATGAAGAATGCGTCTCGCTAAATCAAGAGAGAACTAAATAACCAACTGTACGCCCACAGCGTAAATCAGGTCCCGTGTTTCACCTAGAGCTGTCTATTGCGCTGCGATTTAAACCCCGAGGATAAGACGTCAACCAGTTCCCACAGCGTAAAAGACCACAATTGGTCAAGTGTTTGTTACGTACATAACAGAATCAAACACACGCCTATCGTTTGTAGACTAACCTCGCCAGCAGTACAATCTTCTGTGCGGGGTGCATGTTTATCTGATTTTTCTAACGATTTCGGGCCAACCGGGCCTTCACCTCTCTGGGCTCTTTCGACTGACGTTGATGCATTGTTGGTCAAATTGTTGAATAGCTGTTGACTTTCTTTCTTCAAAGTTGTGGTTAAGTCGTTCTATGGCGATTCTCACGAAATTTGCGATTGTGGTCGGACTTTTTAAGGCTTCCTGCTTTTGTGTTGCGTCGGAGGATGACGTTTTGTGTATCACCCGAGAGCTAAGTATTGACACTCTTTGATATTGCACATCAAACATTTATATTCATCGAACATCGAGTTGAAATGTGCACTAAATTCCGATCGAATACTTCCTTGCGGCAAGGTGTTCGAATGGAAAACAGCCTACAGCACAGAAACTAACCACTGAGTGACTATCCAACCGCGAATGGGCAATAACCGAAGGCTTTAAATAGTTGAGTGGTCGAATGTTATCTTTAAGATTGATTATTTTTTCAAGACTCACATAATCAAATTTTGCTGGCTTAATCGGGCGTGTATATTCGAAGGATTTAGCAACAAAATTCTAAAACTAAATCTGATGTGAACAGACCCGTGTTTGAAGCAGCTATAACTTGTCAGATTACACACACATACACATGAGATTAAAAAGATACAGTTCAGTTTGTGACCGTGTATTATGTCCGCAGACTGTTGACATCCAGATTTGTTTGTCATTGTGTACGCTATATTTTACGAGCGACACTATGACCGAATTTACGATGTTTGCATTCATAAGATGGGAAAAATATTGCAAATAAAGCTTTTCGGGATATCTAGAGAATACGTTGTTTATATTTGTGACAACTCATCCGTGCCAAGCACATCCAACTATTCACAAAGTTGATCACGATGGTCCATAATGGAAGCACTGGACTCGAGTTTCGCTCTTATTTGAGCTGATCAGCAGTGCATAGCCTTTCGCTTCGGGTGGGATACGAACCCCGACCATCACCATTGTAGTCCCACGCCTTACGACCTAGGCTACCATCCACCGTTTGACCGATCGCAATTAAGCGTTTATGAACTGTTCTCCAGACTGGCACATTTGAGTAGCTTTGTTCGCCCGACCAGAAGGAGCTAGCAACATCTATTTTGGTCTCCCAACCGAACAGATCTCCGTGTCAGGTCTTCCCATCGGATACGGTGTAAGCTAACACCGATTAGATCTGATGGGCATAGTTGTTTAAGGGATATTTTGAGAATATGTTGTTTATATTTGTGACAACTCATCCGTGCCAAGCCCATCAAACTATTCGCAAAGTTGATCACGACTGTCCATAATGGAAGCACTGGACTCGAGTTTCGCTCTCATTTGACCTCATCAGCAGTGTACATCCTTTCGCTTCGTCGTCATGATCAACTTTGTGAATAGTTCGATCGGCTTGGCCCGGATGAGTTGTCACAAATGTAAATAAATTTTTGTTTCCGGCTTCTCTACAATCTGACCTTGAAATTATTATTATTATTATTATGTCTACATTCAGTCATTTTTAATCACTGAGATTTTGTTATCTCGATTCGGCCAAGGAACATACATTTGCTTTACAACTACTAGGATATTGAGTTTTCATTCTTCAACGCAAAAACCTGCGTACGTTTTATACTTTAGTCGATTAACTGGTGACGAAAGAATACACTCTTGCATCGAATAAATATGATCAAATCAGCTTTCACGGTGTGGTACCTACAGCTAGTACGGTGACTTTAGCAGTTTTGAAGCAAACTGCCCGTTTGTTCTTGCGTTTACTCATGTTTGAAAAAATCCTCGAGAGGATTTACATTGAGGCCGGAATGTATGATCTCCTCTTTGAGCAGCCATTGGCTACACTCGAATTGAGCACTCTCAAGTGCAGCCGCACCCGAGGTGACTAAATTCTGACATACCGAATAATCCATACGGCATTTTACCTCTATACGGTACCTATTCAAAATATCTTCTCATCTAACCACATGCAATCATAATCTCACCCTTCAAACAGTCTTTGTATGCTTTCTCTGGAACAGTTTACTGTTAGAAATTCTGTCATCGGCCCAGTTTACTTAAAACCATCCGTGCTGTTAAGTCACTGTTAAGTAAGGTTCGTACAACGAATCACGGTGTTCAAATACAGAATCACAAATGGATTGCTGGTCAAGGTGCTGATAGATGACCAAAGTCTAGTGTTGCTCACATCTCCCACACTCACACACCACAACCGGTTTCTAGCTGATTGCCGTCATCATCTGGACACAGTAGGCTTAAGTTCAGTGAGCCGTAAAACAGTAAAAAAAAGTGGTCAACACATTTTGACATTGAAGACACTGTTAAATAGTGGTTTTACAACGAATCATTTGATTTACTTATTTACTTCCGCCTTTGATCCCTTCTGGGACATAAGCCGCCAACAAGCTGACTCTGGGCATCACGATTCTTGGCGAGTCTCTCCAGCTGTCCCTACATCCTGCCCATCGGCTTGGCGTCTGCATCCAGGTTTTGGTACCAGGTATTTTTAAGTCGCCATCTCTTTCTCTTCCCTTGCCGGTTTAGGTGAGGGATTTTCTGGTGATGTTTGATGCCGGTTTAGCCAATCCATCAACAGCGTCTCTGAAGGATGTCTTTGTCAATAGCCTACTGCTTCGTTCATTGCTATAATTCTTCTTTGCTGATCTTATCGGGCCAGCAGATCTTTAAGATCCTAAGGCAGGTTTTGATGAAGACCTGGATTTTCCTGATGATTTTGACTGTGGTTCTCCAGGTGTCTGCTCAGTAGAGTAGTATTGGCTTTACTAAGATGTTGAAGAGCCTGATCATGGTGGCAATGCTGATCTCGCTGGATTCGCAGAAGTTTTGCAGCTGATGGAAGGCTTCTCGTGCTTTACCGATGCGGGTTCTGACGTCTGCGACTGTTCCTTGAAGCTTGTCCAGGATGCTGCCGAAATAGGTGAAACTTTTCACCTCTTCCAGCCTCTCGCCTTGGACTATGATAATTGTCGTTTTAGATGCGTTGGTCTTTGGCACATTGCTCTTCCTTCTGTTGATATTGACGCTCGGTCTAGCTGAGTTAACTGAAACGATGCTAATCTTTTCTTGCATCTGCTGTTGGGTGTGGGAGAGAAGAGCCAGATCGTCGGCAAAGTCGAGGTCGTCAAACTGTTTCCAAAGTGTCCACTGGATGCCGATCCGCTTCTGGTCTGTCGATATTTTCATGATCCAGTCTATGGTCAGTAGAAACAGGAACGGGAAAAGTAAGCAACCTTGCCTCACTCCGGTTCTTACTTCGAAGGTGTAAGTTAGTTGTCTGCCATGCACTATTCTGCACGTCATCTTTTCATATGAATTCCAGATGATGTTGGTGATCTTTTCTGATACTCCCTAGTGTCTCAGTATTTTCCAGAGGGTAAGTCTGTCGACGGTGTCAAACGCTTTCTTATAGTCGATTAAGTTTACGTAGAGAGACAGGTTTCATTTCAGGGACTTCTGTAGGATGATGCGAAGGGTTGTGATATGGTCCGTGCACTATCTCTCTTTTCGGAAACCGGCTTATTGGTCACGAAAACATAGGTCAACAGCGTTTTTCATTCTGTTCAGCAAGAAACGGTTAAACACCTTCACTGGGAAGGAAATCAGCGTTATCCCTCGGTATTTGGAACAGAAACTGAGGTCTCCTTTCTTGGGGAGTTTGATGAAGTAGCCTAATGTTCACTCAGCTGGTACTTCTTATTCGTTCTAGATCATGCAGAAGAGTGAATGGAAAAGCTCCACACAGGTCTCGACGTCCGCCTCGAGCGCTTTTGCCCGGATGCTGCCAGTTCCTGTAGCCTTGACGTTCTTCAATTGCTCAATGGCGCTACTGATCTCTTCCTTTGTGGGTACACAGCATCTGATTGGCTGATCGCTTTTAGCTAGCAGTATCTTCGGTGGGTTTGACGGAGCTTGTCTGTTGAGTAACTTCTTAAAGTGCTCGATCAACCTCTTTTTCTGTCCATCTGCGTCTGCTATTTCTCCTCCATCTCTGTTTCTCATTGGTCTTTCTGGCTTGGTAAACTTTTTCTTATAAATTTCTGATGGTTAAATAGAGGTCATTGGTGTTGTTTTAATGCGCTTCTTCTGCTTCTATGGCCAGTGTCTCTACGTATTTCCTCTTGTCTGCTCTGACGCTCAGCTTGACAACTCTATTTGCTTCTGTATATTCTTCTTGTGCTTTTGCTCTCATTGCTGCCGTTCTGCTGTTGTTCATCATTAATTACATTTCTCTGTTTTCTTCTGTAGCGTTCCTGTTGAGATTCATTCATTGTGCATGTATGTTTTGGAGACCAGTACTTCTTGGCATGTTGCGGTCACCGCTTCTGTCACTTTCGGCCAATTCTGTTCTATCGTCTCTTCTTCAAGCAGCCCTTCCAGGACCTGGAACTTGTTGAACAGATTAACCTTAAACAAGTTTTCCTTCACACTGTCTTTCAGCATAGCATCTTTGTAGCGCTGTCGTTGGTGGGACTTCTCCATCCAGTTTTTCTTCAACTTCAGTTTCAAATTGGCGATAACTAAATGATGCTTGAAAGTAACGCCAGTTCCTTGTTTTACGCATACATCTTGAAGAGTGCGTCGAAACCTCTTCCAAATCCACAGGTGGTCGATCTGGTTTTCTGTCGACACATCTGGTGTATCCTTCTGCGGTGAAAAACACTTTCTCCGATGACCAGATTACTTGCGGCACATTAGCCTGCAAATCTCTTTCCGTTGTCATTCATCTCGCCCAGCCCTTGCTGCACCATGATCTCCTCATACCATCGGTTGGAACTGTCAATCTTGGCGTTAAAGTCACCCATTGCAATGACGATGTCCCAATTTCGTCTGTATTGTATGATGGTTGACAGTCCTTTGTAAATATCCTCCTTCTCCTTCACTTCACTGTCGTTCGTCAGGGTTTTAGCAATGTATTATGCCCATGTTGATTATCTTTTACGTTGCATAGATGGAGGCTTTCATAATCCGTCGTTCGTGCACTTCCCACCCAATGAGCGCTCTCTGTGCCGACTCGGAAAGCATCAGGGCCACTCCCTGTGTGTGTGCGGCATCCTGCTCGTGGCCAGAGTAAAACTGCAATTGACACGAAGTCAGTCGCATCTGACCACAACCAATCCATCTTGACTCGCTGATTCCTAAGACGGTGATGTTTTACTTCCTCATCTCTGCGGCCACTTGCATTGTCCTTCCAGTCTCATACATGCTCCGGACATTTCATGTGACGATGGCAGTTGTGGTAGTGCTGGAGACGACAGTCATCGGCCGGATGGCTTCCAGATGACTCTGGCTTTCACCTTCCGACGTCATACACCTTCCAGCTGTGGGTCAATCTTCTTTCAGGTCAGTGTTGTCCGTTAGTATTCTTGTTGGCGTTTCTGTAGCTAGATTTTTTACATTGTGGGGGTAGCTAGCCCTACTTTCAAACCTCCTCCTTTCACAGCCGGTCTTGGAACCGTCCTTGGCGGATTTAAACCACGTGATCAAC
This sequence comes from Atriophallophorus winterbourni, assembly GCA_013407085.1. Classification (NCBI taxonomy): domain Eukaryota; kingdom Metazoa; phylum Platyhelminthes; class Trematoda; order Plagiorchiida; family Microphallidae; genus Atriophallophorus; species Atriophallophorus winterbourni. Next base: position 21,897 of record JACCGJ010012685.1, read on the forward strand.
ACTATAATTTGCTCATCCATCAGCGCCTCGTGCGTTTGACCAGGAATCAATATGCGATTCTGTAATTGAACTCTGTGGTTCGTTGTACGAATACCATTTAACACTGGCTTCGAAGTCTAACTGTACTTACCACTTATCCGCTGTTTCAAGGTTCAATGAAACCAACCTTAATGTCTCAACCTGATGACGGCAAACAGCCAGAAACAGCTTGTGGTATGTAAGTGCGGGGGATGCAATCAACACTTTACTTTGTCCATCCGTGCTTTTGTTATACATAAACTTGAAAAATATATAAACCCCAACATTGATTTCCGACCGACGTTTCTCCAACTCCGTCATAATTAGAATTAGTTCTACTCATCCTCTGAACCACAAGGATCGAAACATCAAATTTAGATTTATTGAAATTTTATACGTATACCATGCGGTATTTTACAGTAATTTCCTTTCTCACCATAAATCTTAAATCTTGAATCCTGAATCTTGTATCTGTGTACAAACCAATTTTGCTGGATTGAAAAACGGATTCGGATAAAAACCGAGCTACAGACATAACTTTGTCAACTTCGTTACACACAAAATAGTTTTGATCTTTTGTGTTTGGATAAAATATTGTTGTCAATGATTTTCAGAGAGGCACGCAATTGCACGTGATCAATTGTTATAAGCGCTGAAGTTTAAATGTTAAATGATCGATTCAAACTGGCCAATGTAGAAGCTGATTTATTTGTGAATATACATCTACATTTAGTTCAAAGAAGTATACCCAATATTCTAAACATTCTGCTGATCAACAGTAACCTTCGATCCGCCGGCACCTTTAAACTATTCAAGGTCATTCGTTGGCATCAGATTTAAATTTGATTTATGATCACGTGCAGATTGTTAATTTGCTTTGTTGTTTTCAATTTCCTCGAAAGGTCGCTTGTTTGAACAAAGTGAATATGCTTGCTGTCGGATAAACGCAACAATTTCGAAAATGTGAAAGAATGTTCGCGTCACGCATTGAGGTAGTCTAAAATGCCAAACTGAAAACAATAAGAAATTACTTGAAATAATAAATAATTTGAATCAGGCGGGTGGCATTGTTAGATTTTTGTATATAAATTTAAATGTCAGCCTTTATGTATTAGCCGACTGATAAATATTATATTGCCATCTAGAACGTCCTAGCAGTTCATGTAATTTGCCTCAAGATACATTTGTCCAAATTGAGACATGTTTTGCTCATTGGTACTTTATTCAAAAGATTCTGTCGCCATTTTCTCCAATGATGTTTTGTTTTATTATGTAAATTTTGAGCGGAAATTTCGAATATTTCCGAATAAAGTTTCCCATTCCAGTTCTTCTTCCGTTCCAGTTTACCTCCTGAAATTACGCACGTGTATTTTTAAGTCTTCTTATCAAGTCGTTACGAAGTAGCAGACATAGCGATGAAACCGTCACATAACGCTACAGCTCTCTATGAAAAGACGTCAAGAGTACTGCTTCTTCTAAAACGCGTGTTCGGGAGTTTCACAACGCAAACTGTTCAT
>JACCGJ010012685.1:23451-47171 GCA_013407085.1 Atriophallophorus winterbourni
CTGCTATTTCTCCTCCATCTCTGTTTCTCATTGGTCTTTCTGGCTTGGTAAACTTTTTCTTATAAATTTCTGATGGTTAAATAGAGGTCATTGGTGTTGTTTTAATGCGCTTCTTCTGCTTCTATGGCCAGTGTCTCTACGTATTTCCTCTTGTCTGCTCTGACGCTCAGCTTGACAACTCTATTTGCTTCTGTATATTCTTCTTGTGCTTTTGCTCTCATTGCTGCCGTTCTGCTGTTGTTCATCATTAATTACATTTCTCTGTTTTCTTCTGTAGCGTTCCTGTTGAGATTCATTCATTGTGCATGTATGTTTTGGAGACCAGTACTTCTTGGCATGTTGCGGTCACCGCTTCTGTCACTTTCGGCCAATTCTGTTCTATCGTCTCTTCTTCAAGCAGCCCTTCCAGGACCTGGAACTTGTTGAACAGATTAACCTTAAACAAGTTTTCCTTCACACTGTCTTTCAGCATAGCATCTTTGTAGCGCTGTCGTTGGTGGGACTTCTCCATCCAGTTTTTCTTCAACTTCAGTTTCAAATTGGCGATAACTAAATGATGCTTGAAAGTAACGCCAGTTCCTTGTTTTACGCATACATCTTGAAGAGTGCGTCGAAACCTCTTCCAAATCCACAGGTGGTCGATCTGGTTTTCTGTCGACACATCTGGTGTATCCTTCTGCGGTGAAAAACACTTTCTCCGATGACCAGATTACTTGCGGCACATTAGCCTGCAAATCTCTTTCCGTTGTCATTCATCTCGCCCAGCCCTTGCTGCACCATGATCTCCTCATACCATCGGTTGGAACTGTCAATCTTGGCGTTAAAGTCACCCATTGCAATGACGATGTCCCAATTTCGTCTGTATTGTATGATGGTTGACAGTCCTTTGTAAATATCCTCCTTCTCCTTCACTTCACTGTCGTTCGTCAGGGTTTTAGCAATGTATTATGCCCATGTTGATTATCTTTTACGTTGCATAGATGGAGGCTTTCATAATCCGTCGTTCGTGCACTTCCCACCCAATGAGCGCTCTCTGTGCCGACTCGGAAAGCATCAGGGCCACTCCCTGTGTGTGTGCGGCATCCTGCTCGTGGCCAGAGTAAAACTGCAATTGACACGAAGTCAGTCGCATCTGACCACAACCAATCCATCTTGACTCGCTGATTCCTAAGACGGTGATGTTTTACTTCCTCATCTCTGCGGCCACTTGCATTGTCCTTCCAGTCTCATACATGCTCCGGACATTTCATGTGACGATGGCAGTTGTGGTAGTGCTGGAGACGACAGTCATCGGCCGGATGGCTTCCAGATGACTCTGGCTTTCACCTTCCGACGTCATACACCTTCCAGCTGTGGGTCAATCTTCTTTCAGGTCAGTGTTGTCCGTTAGTATTCTTGTTGGCGTTTCTGTAGCTAGATTTTTTACATTGTGGGGGTAGCTAGCCCTACTTTCAAACCTCCTCCTTTCACAGCCGGTCTTGGAACCGTCCTTGGCGGATTTAAACCACGTGATCAACACTATAATTTGCTCATCCATCAGCGCCTCGTGCGTTTGACCAGGAATCAATATGCGATTCTGTAATTGAACTCTTAAAATCTTGAATCCTGAATCTTGTATCTGTGTACAAACCAATTTTGCTGGATTGAAAAACGGATTCGGATAAAAACCGAGCTACAGACATAACTTTGTCAACTTCGTTACACACAAAATAGTTTTGATCTTTTGTGTTTGGATAAAATATTGTTGTCAATGATTTTCAGAGAGGCACGCATTTGAACGTGATCAATTGTTATAAGCGTGGAACTTTAAATGTTAGATGATCGATTCAAACTGGCCAATTTAGAAGCTGATTTATTTGTGAATATACATCTACATTTAGTTCAAAGAAGTATACCCAATATTCTAAACATTCTGCTGATCAACAGTAACCTTCGATCCGCCGGCACCTTTAAACTATTCAAGGTCATTCGTTGGCATCAGATTTAAATTTGATTTATGATCACGTGCAGATTGTTAATTTGCTTTGTTGTTTTCAATTTCCTCGAAAGGTCGCTAGTTTGAACAAAGCGAATATGCTTGCTGTCGGATAAACGCAACAATTTTGAAAATGTGAAAGAATGTTTGTGTCACGCATCGATGTTATCTAAAATGCCAAACTGCAAACAATAAGAAATTACTTAAGATAATAAATAATTCGAATCAGGCGGGTGGCATTGTTAGATTTTTGTATATAAATTTAAATGTCAGCCTTTATGTATTAGCCGACTGATAAATATTACATTGCCATCTAGAACGTCCTAGCAGTTCATGTAATTTGTCTCAAGATACATTTGTCCAAATTGAGACATGTTTTGCTCATTGGTACTTTATTCAAAAGATTCTGTCGCCATTTTCTCCAATGATGTTTTGTTTTATTATGTAAATTTTGAGCGGAAATTTCGAATATTTCCGAATAAAGTTTCCCATTCCAGTTCTTCTTCCGTTCCAGTTTACCTCCTGAAATTACGCACGTGTATTTTTAAGTCTTCTTATCAAGTCGTTACGAAGTAGCAGATATAGCGATGACAGTCTGTTTGAGAACGCACTGATGCACAGGAACCGAAAGGATTGCAGGTAGTTCGTTGGATTAGTGCTTTCACTTACGATATTTGACCTTCAGAATGTTATCGACCTGTTTCGGCGTTACAGAGCTGGCCCGTCACACATGGTTTCTTCTCAATGCTTTTCTGAGGTTTCGATGATGTGGGTCAATCATATTCAGATATATCACTCGAAAAATTATCTGCTACTTAAGGAAAAACTACCGACGTGCTATCCCATTTCTCTTGGTTGTTGCTGAAATGATTCTTTAGATGTTGAACTTGGACAGATCAACCAGAGCTTTGTTGAAATTGCAATCTGATTGCTACATAAAATATGACCAACTTCTTGGATCATATAATGATATGAGTTCTAGCTAAATACGTAGAATTATAAGCAGCAACCATGTCATATTTCATGTTAAGCAAGGATAATATCATTTGATCGAATTTGTAACCTCTTGTGGCAAGGAAAATGCTTTCTTGACGATAATCTGTTCATTCGGACCATTTCCAAATACTCAGTGCAGATAATCAATATCTTTTGTTGTTTGTTCTCGCGGGCTACAAGGAGGCTACATCCCGAGGTCCCTAATCGATTGTTCCATCAACAATATTGACCCAACTCCTAACTGACGCAACTGTACAGAAAAACTAACAAGTTGTTCATACGGGATCGATTAATCATGGTACACATTGCCATGTATCATATTCAATGCAAACAATGTTAGAAAGCAAGCGCGTTCATTTGCAGGAAAACCTAATTGCTCTTGCATTCATCCACACACACACATACACCACTCCAAACACGCACCACTGTCATGTTGACATGGATGAAAAAACTTTCCTAAAAAATCAGATTAAATTGCGCGCTTTACCAATCCAGGGCTCGATGCTGATTGGTTATCGATGAAAATGACATGGAAATCGATTATTTTGCCAACTTTATCCATACCAAGGGACATCAACATGAGGCAATGTCACACAATAATAAATTATGCGCATCTAGGGTTGATTTTTTCAATGTTTATTTAGAAAATAAATGCATCCAGTTTTTGTTGATGGTTAATTGCTCACCAGAATCTTCCTCCATCTGCATTAATTAACAACCGAATTTCGGGTATATTCCCGTGGGATCTGGGATGCCGTTCGATAAACAGCAGGTAAATTTTATCTTCAAAATAATTCTGATGAATCATCCGCTGACTGATAGTAAATCAGCCGCGCAGTTGAATTTACGTTAAAAAAGAGGTCACGATCGATAATGTTTTATGATCATCGGATGATGCAAATGTATAATTATTTGGTTAGTCGAATGTAGCTAATATATTCCGCAACATTTGGAGTCCAATTGAGTTATGTTGTTGTCGGCCTCCTTCTGTCGATGTCGACCATGGATGTACATCACAATCGTATGAATGTTTATGTTCTACAGCTTTTCGAATGACTAAACAGTCCGATTCGGGAGGAACAATCTCTCCCGCAACGCTTGCGATGATAGGCAGAACTCAGACGTTGGGTGTCAGCTGCATTTCGGGGGCGTGATCTGTGTTTAGCAGCCAAAAGCTGTATCTGCTCCCCAGCTTGCAGACAACGCTTATACAATGCATCCAATGTAAGCTGTCAAGAGCAAATTATTCCAAACTCACGGGGCAAATGCTAATAGCTTTCATATCTCTTTTGCAAACGTCTTTGTACCGCGAGTGCAGTCTGCCGAATGGTCGACTTCCTAGTTGCAACTCACCATAGATTAGATCCTTCGGAATACGACCATTATACATTATGTAGACGTGGCCGAGCCACTGCAGGCGGCGCTGTCGCAGTAAACCAGTTATTGAAAGCACTTCAGCATTAGTCACTTTGTCCATCCACGAAATGTTTAAGATACGACGGATGCTTCTTAGATGGAAAGCATTCGGCTTCCGTTCGTGTCTTGCCATATCCATTGAGCCATACCCATTAATATATGCCAAAAAAAGTTAATATTGCATTTTCTCAATTTTCCATCACAGCCACCCATTAATTAGGTTTAGGCTGCATGTCTCGTACACCTTGGACCATGTTCTGATAATTTAAAAAATTGGTGACCTCAACAGTTGATGCAAGCAACTTAACGATCCGGAAAATTGATCAAGGTCATGGGAAGATTGATGCATGTCCCCCACGAGTTTTCGTCGTGTACCATTTCTGATATGACGTGCTTTCATGCTCGTTCGACTTGGGACCTGAAACGACCGAGAGTATAAGTGATAATACCTGTGAACAAGGCACATAGAAACATCGGCAAATGTTGCACAAGCAGGATTAACCTATTGGTATAAAATGTATGGACCAACAACAATAAGCAAATGATTGAAATCTGTTAGAATAATGTGGTGTTTGGCAATGTGTGTTGCTGACATTCCAGCATAATTGACCTGCACAACGGGTCTCTGGTTGTTTGCAGTTATCAAAGAGAGATTATAAGATCAAGCTCACAGAGCCTTTAAATAGTAGAAGTGTGACAAACTAAGTAACACTGTGGAGCCAGTGTTGAAATAGGTCCTCAAGACAATCGAAATGATATTTTAACACCGGGTTTCTGACTGTTTCTCTTCATCAAGTGGAAACAGTACCGTTAGATTCTAACAGTAATGAAAGTCTGAGTGGATGTTAAAAACAAATTCGTGTTGGATTATAGGGTTGAAAAGTATATTCATATCGAATATGAAGCGCAGGCATTTCAAACAGTATAGATGAACAACAGTAACTAATCTATAAGAAAGCTGTCTCATGGTAAAATTTTGGTTTCCATATTGACAACGTTTTAATTGTAGCACACAAAAAGACTAACGTGTTGTATCTTGCCAAAACATATGTCTTTTCTCATTTCAAAATGTTTTGTAAACATTGACGAGAATTCAGATGCAGGCTGACAACATCTTGCATTCACATCCATGTATAATACAGGTCTAACGTATGTATATCCATACTGCACCCATTGATAATTTGTGAATACTTCCATTGAAGCTTCGAGCACAGAGATTCTCACTATTAAAGTCCATCCTAATTAGCCATGATCCGGTCAATAGCATATGATGCGCGATATGACATAGTATTTTAAAATATGACACTCAGTTGTGAGTAGTTTCAGCATTGATAAATTTGCATCCCATGTTGAACGGTATATCCTACCATGCGTCTGGTACATCCAAGGGTTGAATCTTGCATGACACAACTAGGCGTTTACTTGCCCAATGAACTTGTTCATTGTGTTTACATATCGAAAAATTGAAAGCATCCAAATGAGGATCTGTTGTTTAGGCCCATTGGTTTAGCTCATCTACATGTGTGTTGGCTCATGCGATTGAAGAGGATGGTCATGCCGGCTTCGTCCAACAGTGGGTTACATGTTCAAACATGATTTTATTCAATAAAGCCCCACAATAATTCACCGAAGGCCTGAAGACTTGTCTCAATAATCTCATGATGGATTAGTCATGTTTACTCCATTGGAGTCTGGTGTTATATCTGTGGTTTGCTACTGCTGGCCCAGCCGTGTGGGTTAGAGAGAACACAACCGTTACTAAACTCGTCTATTCACCGAATATCACAAAGTGAACGAGTGCGTGAATATCACAGTGAGTGGAAATCACAATTTGAACTCACCATCGATATTGATTGATCGATTAATCGATAGTTCGTTCACTGTCTATACGACAGAGGCTGCCCTCCTAACATTTGGTAACGTCACATCTCTTCGCATTAGGCACGAGGTCTAATTACCCATTCAACTCAGTTGGTTAGTTTTGCTAACTGATTTGCTTTGGGTAAGAATTGAGAGCACTAAAGAAAACTTAGTTCATGTTCGGCTGGATCTAGGTTAAAAGTCACATCGGTTTGCGTTGCCAATCTTATTTTCTGATGGCTTAAAACATAATTTTTAACAATATACAAACTTTCAAAGCTTACCGTGGCCAATCTTCTGCTGCCGCCAATTAGGAGCAAACAACTTGAAACCGGAAGTGGAGCGCTCGTATTAAAATATTAGGCAATTAAGTTGAATATTTGACATTAAACTATCATTCAAAGGCTTGTTATACCATTCAAATGTAAGAGTAGGTTAAAAGTTTCAAGATTCGAGATTTATGATCGAAAACGCACGTAAATTTACAATAACCACAGAGTCACAATAAATAAGATGAATTGATAGTTTGTTGATAGTTTGGGACAGAATCAGTGTTAGCTCTTATCATCAAATTATCGAATTTTGATGTAAATATAGCTAAACTGTTCGAGTTTACCATATTGTCAGGTAGGGAATTTCAGACAAAACACGCTCCCACTAAATAAAAATACCCGCGGTAAGTTCGTTTGGAGTGTGGTAATTGCAAAACGTGCAAACGTTGCCTCGGTAGTTGGTAGAAGCTCGAAGTAGGAACAAGTTATCCAGGGGGTGGGAAAAACTAGTAAGAGCAAAGACAAGATCGCCTCCCATTCTCCATTGTGAACGTGTTCTCAGGTCCAGTATGGTATATTCTCGAAACCACGGACAAGATTGGAAGCTCTTCGATATAAACCGTTCACAAGTAAAATATCTTTGTGGAGCCATGGCAAGTTAAGCAAACCGGAATTTAATGATGTTGCTGTTACGTGGTTCGTATCAATAGTGGAAAAATATACGAAAGCGTTCTACAATTCTTGGGATGTTCGCATACTATCCATACTATCCCTTGTGCAATACGAGTGGATTACCGTGCAAACTGAGCAAATGCTCCCCTTTTAAATCTTCTGGACTTTCTTGGAATTTATCGCGTTTTAGCTGAAACTAAATTTAATCCTGCCCTTGAAATTAATTATTCAAAATCGCATTTATTGACGCCAACTTGTTCGGACTGGGCAAAACGTGTTGATCGAAATTATGGACACCTAGCAGGGCGACAAGTGAACAAGAACTAAGTGAATGACATACTTACTTCGATCGCCAATTTTCACCTGTCTAACTTTGTTGAAAGTTTGAAGACGCACGTAGCTCAATCATGTTTCCTGTCGAGAGTAGTGAGCTACTCGGAACCAACCCAAGATTTTATGTGCCTGTAAAATGTCCACATATTGATATATGAATTAGAGCGGCGAGTGTAATACTCATTGATAAAGGTACTGTCCTGTGATGCACCTCCCTTCATTCAACAAAGATCTTCAGGTCCATATCTTCGTCATTTTTCCTCAGAAAAACACTTTCACAGCGACTAAAATGAAAGAAAGCAGGTTCATCGTGAAGCCAACCAACGATTCATAGATCCAGGTTATTCGAAGTTTTCTAAATCGTCAACTAATAAACGTACATTCGCTATCGGGAAAAACAGAGAAAGTGTGGCATGATACAGTTAGTATGCTATATGTTAAAGATACATCAGAAGCGGTCTGTAGAATCTTGAACATACATCCATACATCTAAAATATAAGAAATGAAAAACGGTTCGTTCGACCATGGTGCACCTCAAGAATACGACACCTTTATCAAGCATTACTAACTGCGTATGCACAATCAAATGTAGGTATTGTTCTGGTGTTTGCATAGGACAGCATTCTAAGCAACTTCATGCCGGAATAGGTTTTCACAGAAAACGTGTCGAAAAGCAGCTCTGAGATGCGATGCATGTGAAAATGATGTAAGAATTGTTACGATGCGTTAATAAACCGTTTGTCGAACGTATAGATGTGGATGTGATCAAAATGGTTGAGGTCGACTAGCGTTCAATAAGGTGGACGGAGCTGAGATCTCCACAATCCACACAGAACCCAGAACTCAGAATTTTTAATTGTAGAAAAAGCAGTAAGCTTAACAATAACCATAGGATGACAGGTATATGGAGTAAAATTACAAAATCTCTCAAAAATCAATAGAGACTCACATACCACATTGTTCGTCATATAATCATCCAGTTTGGATGTGAAAACTGCAACAGATTCCGAGCTGGAGATTTCTTCAGGCAAAATGTTCCAAGTGAAACAAATTCTTACCGAGAAAAAATTTCGACGAATATCCAATCGAGAATGTGGAATGCATAAAGACTTTGGATGTTTTCGTGTTCGAGTAAGGCCATTAGGCATCAAAAAGTGTTTAAGGGGATGGTTTTCAGTATGCAGATTTTGAATGACAACAAGAGGTCACTCCGTATCCGTCGTTGGGTGAAATCATGTAGATTTTGTTTTAACATTCACTCTTTGAAATGCAAATTTCTCTGACGGCACACCAACTTTGTCGCACAATGATAAATCCTCTGAAGTAATTCGATATCCTTCCTCAGCCATGGTGCCCAGGAGACGTCAGTAGCAAATTAGTTTTTTCTTCAAAAATTGTCTAATTTTAACCACGTTAGTTGGGCACTTTCATGTATGTCTGGCACAGTATCAACTGACCTTGACCGTGTTCACTTGTATCACATTGATGTATTATGTGTATTAGGAGAATCGACCGCGGTTCTCAATAATGCCCACGTGACACGACGACCTTGAAGTTTACTGTAGGCTGCTCAGCTTTAAAATCCTATAGACAGTCTGTGGGATGCTAATTCGCCATGTGCCCCATCTAGCTTATTACCCTTGGTCCGAGGAAGCTGATGTGTTAAAAGCGAAACTTTAACCAGAAACTGCGTTGTGCGATTACATACGAATTTCTTTCGATTTGGAATGAACGCGTTTTTAGGTTTTATTGGGTTGACCGGTAAACTATCGAAAGTGTTGATCCTACTATGCTCGAAAGCATACATTGTGGTCGTATTTCAAACAAGGGCATTTTGACTTTATTCTAAACGACCATTCTTTTTAAGCTCTAAGTTGAAATGGTAAAAATATGAAAATGTTTTAAAAGTGTCGAGAAATTATTATTCATTTATATCTCCGCAATTTTTTGCATTTCGTTTATTTCGGTCAAAAAACTAATAGATTATCCAAAGGCTTTTCCGAAGAATCCTCTTACGGAAGTATGGTATGTCCATTACATATTAAAAATCCGGACACTTGCAGAGTCCAGATAGTAAACATTCTTTTATAACCGAAATGTTTTCCCGCATTTATTGATTTTCAATACCAAATGTTCTGCGTCATCAATATCGATTAAATCGATGATTTTCCAAGCTTCTACCGGGAATCCCATTAGTCACTCCGTTGGTAAGCCAATAATCAATCATTCAGCCTCCGAGGCATTAAATTTGGCAACTGTCTCGCGATAGGATACTTTAGTTAGAAGCTTGTCCAATAGCCAATCACGTAATGCGTAGGTGGTGTTATTGACTTATCCTGATTGAAAACGATACGCGGTCGTGGAACCATGACTAGACAAATTCAATGGTCTGCCGACATCCACGGACTTACACCCACAAATGGGTCCCAGGGAGTGAGGGCAGCACGATTAGCTTCATGGGGTTTTGAATAATAGCCTTAAAAAAATATACTTCCAACTGGAGGTTTGTTCTTACAAAAATCCGCGGTGTTCAAAAATGCCATGTGAGGAAATATTGAAATTACTCCCATGCTAGTCTTTGGTCTGCAAACATATACACCGAGCAGTAATATTCAGCAGCATAGGGTAAAACAGATACTTGGCAGAAAGACACTTTACCGGTTATCGGCTACGTCACTTAACAATACAAGAAAATTAAGTGAAGAAAAGGGAGTTTGCAATCTATCAGTTCGAGTAAATTTTTTGAATCATTTCGCTTCGGGCACAAAAGCTTCCTCAGACCAAGGATGTCTGTACGAACAAGATTATTGTCTAATTAGCAGCTATAAAATCAACAAGGAAGGTTTTGCGATGGGCTCATCTATTTCCCAATTGCTAACAAATAAACATATGGAGCATTTGTGAGAATAAAGCTTTGAAACCAATGATAAGGTGTTGCTATGTCGAAGGTACATTCGTCATCATAAAGCGCAACAGATTAAAAGCGTTCCATGGTTAGTTCAATAATTTGGATCAGAAAATCTAGGTTAAAAATGAAATCTACACGTCCGTTCTTGAAGTGTCTGGCGCTAAAAGTCGACGGCAGGTTAAACTCTATGATTTATCGTAAACCAATCGAAACCGATGTGGTTTTCAGGTACGCCTCTGCGCATCCTAAAAATGTATCTCAGTCCATAATGAAATCGTTGTTCTAAATATGAATCGATGTTACCCATTAAAATGAGCTAATCCTCCTCCCCACCCTAGCCTTAATCATTGTTGAAACTGCCACTTTATTCTAATGTGTTCCTTGCAAAACTCACTATCATCGTTCTCTATCCTCGCTAATTGATCTAATTTAGATGTTTCATCTCGAGTAGCGCACTGGTAACATCTACTTATTGAATCGCCTCTTCGCGATGTCAAGGTAATCCTCTTTCACGTGGTATCTTACACGTACATGCACAGTTCAACGGTATATTTCACACCATTACACTGGAAATACAGTATGTCCAAGTTGTTGCAATTTTCACATAACCTATTGCGTTTTATAGCGATTTGATTATACATTGAAGCTTGAATCTCGAATCTCAACGGGATGTTTTCTTAGCAAACAAAATGGGACATTATAAAGCCAACAATGCATACCGCGCGGCACTTTGTCAAAGGCTCAGTTAGTGCATCCGACTACAAAGTACAAAAGTATGGTTGAAGGTTAACATTGTTGAATTCGCAAAGAAAGACATAGGTGTACGACAGCGTTTTAAGAAATAATTGAGCCCACAATATTTTTCTCTCAGACCATGTGGATCAAAAAACATGAACAACCACTGAAGTATAAACAACCTGTTAAAAGCAAGAAGTATCTAGACATAACCGGTAGACAAGAGATAGTTCCTACATGCCCCTTAAAAAGATGTTGCGTTGTCCAATTATTCTAGACTTTTGAACATTTGAGGAGTTCGTCATGGCCGTATGTCCCCTTGTACCATTTACACGTGGTGTTACACGAGTTCGTTTCCCAGATATCAACACCAGCTGTACAGTCAAATAAAGTTTCGTAAAAGGTTTGACAACGATTCGTTCTTTTATATTTCAGTGAACAGGAAACATTCCTGCACATAACCTGACATCCTTTTACGCTGATGTGTAAATATGACTCATGATTAACTCTTCAAAGAAATATTTAAAGAAGAAAAAGGGCACAGCTTTATTCGAATCTTTCGAAATGTTAGCGTCAGACCAGTGTTAAAAAACACAACGAATATAGTACAAGTTACATATATAATAAAAATATTCGCAGAAAATGTACTCGTGATATCAACGAAATAAATTAGCCCGTAATCGTTCAATAAGCAGTTCCCATAGACAAATGTATCAAGATTCAAGATTCAATAATTTATGTTATAAAAAAAGCTCGTAGCTCTACAACACCACAGGATATTCTTATAAGGACAATAAATATATATACAAAATAAATTGAGGCATTAGGAAAATCGACAGTTTTTTAGTTACAAAAAATATCATGTATTGTCGCGGTATGGTGGAAAAAATAATTGTTTGGATAAAGTTCATGTTATATAAACGGGATGTAGGGTGGAATTACTACGCATAAATATATTCAATTTGTTCCTGAAAATTCACTCATTAGATGATTGTACAACATCTGACGGTAGGGAGTTCCATAAGAAACAAACGCGCACCGAATAGAAGAACCGACGGCAGTTTCGGTGGAAATGTGGAATATCAAATGCCAGTGGGTGAGTACGTGCGGCATGGCTTGACCGGAGCGAAGTAGATGCCTCAGAGGGTGCATCTATGAGTTCATTATTTTATAAGTTGGGATTAGATGAAATCGAAGCAAATGGGATAAATGACCTCCGATGTGATGACATTCTAGAGGACAGTATGATGTGTTTTGAACGAGTCTTTGTGGAAGATCCTCATTCATCGGTGGGAATTGTCATTGATGATGGTATTTATGAACCGATCGCAAGAAGAAAAATGTTGTTTCAAGTTTTTTTCAATAGTGTCCTCTTAAAAAATAGAGCTTGTGAGTGAAATGATTGTGATGCAACGTTTGAGTATCACAAATTCTTTAGAGAGATGTCAGGGGAAATAGCAGGTGAATAGTACAGCATAAGAGGTAATATACAAGAGAATATTAGGTGAGGAATTTGCTTCCGAGAGAAGGAAGACGGAAAGCATAGAAAGAAAGCCAACAAACTTTAATAAGTAAAGTAGTAACATGATGAGCCCGAATAAAGTGTCGGATATGGTGACGCCTAAATACTTGAAGTATTTCCATTTAGTCAGGTGTGTGTTGATTTAATTCTAGATAAAGTAAGATTAGAGCTAATTGCGTCATGACGTTCACCACGAATTCTAATGAACACAAGTTCGGTACATTTTCCGGGATTTGAAGATAAACCTCTCTCTTCTGATCGAGTAGTAAATTCATCTTACAAGGTATCAAAAAGAATCATTTCAATTACGACAAATGCAAAATGCATAATCTTTACAAACAATAACTTTTTGCAAACTGTCCTAGCTCTGTTGAGCTGAATATTTACGTAAACACATCTAGCTGTCTGGTAATGTGAAATCTTGCAGTTCAATCTGTACTTGTCTGTTGATCGGAATCTTATTGCGACATCCTTGAAATTACAATCAATTGAAGACAAAAACAACTTGTCTATTGCACTTTGCAAGTGTTCATTCAAAATGGATTCGTCACAAAGAGCTTTTTTGCTTTAGACACATTTATGAATAATTTTCGGATACTTCACGGACAGTGTCTTTATCTGCTGGCTCATCTTCGCCCAAACCTACTGTTTTATCGGTGTAGTAAATAAAAAAGCTTCTAGGGTCGACAGTTTTTGTTCGGACGAAAATCTTTACGTTGACATTTACGAATAACGATAACGGGAACTGTGGAAATGTGAGAGAAATGTCCACAACAATTTCTGGTTAATGTTCGTGTGTCGACAGCACAAAGTTTATGGAAAATGCTGTGACTTTTTCAATTTGAAAGTTTGTTAAACCCTGCTATTTCAAAGTAATTTGGGAGCTTTATCAGGTATACATAATTGCAAGCAGCATGGGATCGGTGGTAAAGTTTGTGTTCATGGTGATTGAATGCAAACTTTAAAAGGTGATCGCAGTTTTACCGTGCACCAGTGAGCTGACAATGTACTTCAAAGTGTTAAATGCATCGTAAATTTATTTATGGCATTTTTACCGACCTTGTTCATCTATTAGAAACGGTTACCGGAAGACGTCGAATTGTCATCCAAAAGTAACAAATTTGAATTTAGATGTCTTTGAGATTATGGCGTGTGTTCACTGTTTACTATATATCCCTTCAACTTTCCAAACAGAATACGGATAAAACAGATTTTATTGGATCTTCTGCATCTTGTTTAGCTTACAAGCTCACATGCATCAACGCCACCATTTTTAAATTAATAGGCTTTCTATCCTTTAATAGCAGTATCTCATCGATCAGATATGAAACGACTAGAATCCATTCATCACTAGGAATAGCCAAACCGATCGCAAATCCAAATAAGCGCATTCCTATTCTACTCACCCCTCTAACGTGCAAGGTGTTAAACATAGGAAAGACCGTGAATTACAACTACATTCTTGGGTCCCGACAACTCGTCTGGACAACTGAAGAGAAGGATTTGGGTGTTTGGACCAGTTCAAGTCTGAAGACTTCACTGCAGTGCAAAGCGGTATACAAAAAGGCGTCACAAGTATTGGCGTTATAGAAACGAATTTTCGGCAGATTCTCGAATCAGTCAGTACCCCGCATCATGAACATCTATGTGAGACCAGCGATGGAGTACGCTGTTCAGGCTTGGTCACCCCGGATTCAGAAAGATATCAATCTTCTGCAGCGTATTTACCACCGAACCACAAAGCTTGTACCCGGACTAGCTGCTAAACCATATGAGGAACGTTTGAGGAGGCTAAATCTTTTCGACTTTCGCTGTCATTGACTAAGAGGTGACATCATACTGATGTACAACATTATGCGTGTCCCTAACCATCCCTTGTTCAAACGTTTCGCACGCTCACCACCCCGTGCCAGTCGGAAACATGAACTTACAGTGCTTATTCCCACTTCAAGACTGAACTGTCGAAGATATTCGTATGCTGTACTTGTAAGTTTCACATGGAACACTCTCCCCACCACTGTTACACACTCAGCCAACCTGGATATTTTTAAAGCTAATTTGGACAAACACTTGAGAGACAACCCTAACTTTGATACGATTCACACTACATGAGTTTCCCTGTTCTTCTTCTTTTTATTGTATATAACTGATAACTCCATCCTATGGTTATTGTTAAGCTAGATGTTTTTTAGATCATTACAATTTTCGAATCAACTTTGAAACTTTGAAACTTTATATCCGATTAAGGTACACAAGTAAAATTTAACTTCGTTTCCTTTAGACTGCCCTGTGATAAGCTAGAATACCACACAAATTGCGCATTGCAGGCATCGGGTATCAGGACACTACAGACCAGCGTAGCATCAACGTGACATATTATCTGTGTCTACTATCTATCATCATTATCATGTGGGTAGTCTGGTCATAAAATATGCTTACGCTGCTTCAAACGCGAGAGGGTGTGGTCTCACCGAGATGGCGGAATGCCGGTACCCGTATTGAAATCTTAATTGCGACAGAGTGAAAGTAGGTTTTGAAATCGGTACTAAACACACCAGGCGCGTGTCTTGATTAATCGATCGAATAAGGATTGCGAATATTGTGGTTGAATGAAAAATGTGATACCACCAATAAGTAGTATATTACGTTCGAAGTTCGATTTCGTGGGTATTATCATTATAAATGTGTGATAATTCTGTCTTGAAAACAAAGTTATACCTTTATGCCACTGTTACATAGGGTTCGTACAACGAACCACGATGTTCAAACACAAAATCACAAAGTGATTCTTGGTCAAACACTCAAGGCGCTTATGGCTGACCGAAGTAATATGTTGCTCACATACCCATTCCTTACCCACCACTACCGGTCTCTGGCTGTTTGCGCCTTGCTTGACCAAGAATCACTTTGTGATTCTGTTTGAATATCGTGGTTCGTTGTACGAACCCTATGTAACAGTGGCATACAAGTATAACTTTGTTTACAACATTACCACTGTTTCAAGGCTCACTGAACCTGATCTTACTGTCTCCACCTGACGACGGCAAACAGTCAGAAACCGGTAGTGGTGTGTAAGGGATGGGGATGTGAGCAACACATTACTATGTCTTGACGTTTGAACATTGTTTTCACTGACCCGCTCTCGCGAAATTCAATTTAGCAATATTGATTTCTGTTGGATTTTGAGAAAAGCTATACAGATACGCACTTAGTGTGAGGAGGACTGCGTTTGAATTAGCTGGGTACTGCATCAAAGTAAACGTAGTATTCAGAAATTTGTGATGGCAGCTCTTTATTGAACAACTGGAAGCACCGGAGGCTAATACTGAATATTTTGCTAGAAGATGCCATGCATAATTTAAGCAGACGCGCAGACACATGAAAAACAATGGTCAGGCTGTTTTTGTCAGTCTTGAGCGACCTTTAAGACTTTGTTTCTAAGTTGAAGTAAGAATTTCACATACTATAACCTTGAAAATTACCCCAAGTTTTCAAATACAGGCAAACTTTAGCAAAGGTAACCGAACTCAAACCTCACCCTGGCGTAAGTTTTCAACTAGCTTTGCCCATGTAAACAATGGCACTTAGGCTGCCTGACAAGGATAAACCGAAAAAGAAATGTCATCGATCGATACGGTTTAAAAAACAAGGAACTTTCGCTGAATAAGATGTCGAACAGACACGAAAACAACGCCAGTATTGACATGTTTTCGTATTTGCACTCTTTTTCATATCCAAAGAAAGATTTGACCGTGGTAAACTTGAACAGGTTGGTTGTGCCAGCCTTATCCAACAGTGATTTACAAGTTCCTACATTCAAGGATTCAAGGATTCAAGGATTTATGTTTAAAAAGTTAATACTTTACAACACCACAGGATTACGGTATGAATAAAAACAAGAAAAATACAATAGTATAAAAGCAATAGAGAATATCAAATATAAGGCTCACGAATGTTATTCTTTTGCATATGTGAGTCCAATTTCGCTTTAAACACCGCCAGGCAAGGAGAGTCCGCAACATGTTGGGGTAGGGAATTCCAAAGAAATATAGCACGTAGGGCGAAAAAATGGCGCCGACAATCAATAAGGGAACTTGGAACGTAAATGGATAAGGTATGTCCGCGTGTCACTTTCCTATCACACACATCGAGCAAGTGTTTTAGTGGATGTCCTTCAGTAGGCACAATTCTATATGTGAGAATAATATCGCGTCGTATCCTCACTTGGGTAAAGTCGCATAGAGCCAGACGTCGCAATCTTTCGGTGTATGGAACATTGCGAAGACCCATCACTAACTTTCTTGCTCTATGATAGATTTTATCGAAGAGAGCAATGTCTTTTCTCAGCCAAGGAGCCCAGACCTCTACCGCATACTCCATCGTAGGGCGAAGGTAGACATTCATTATCCTTGGTAACGTTACCAGAGAGAATCTTCCAACTATTCTTCGAAAGATAACTAACAATCTGTTTGCCCGTCGATATATGTTCTGGCAGTGCGCTGTGCTCTTCAGGTTCCCGCTAATCCACACTCCAAGATCTTTTTCTAACGAGCTCCATGCTAGGTTTTCAGTTCCCAATCGATATGTCCAAGGAGCATTCTTGCCAAGTTGGAGCATCTTACATTTCTGTATGCTGAATAACATGCCATTCATGACCGCCCAATTCGACACGCTGTCCAAATCCATTTGCAGTTTCTCAAAATCCGCTGCAGAACTTATTGGCGTCCAAATTTTCATATCATCCGCGAACAGGACCATTTTGGACGATATGAGGGGGGGGCGTAAATCATTTATGTACAGCAGAAAGAGGAGCGGGCCTAGCACAGATCCTTGTGGGACTCCACTGGTGGTTTTGAATGTTTGGGATAGCGCTCTGTTAACTTTAACTTGGGCGTCGCGATCTGACAGGTAGTCGCACAACCATGAGAGGAAAGGATCACATATTCCTAAACGCATCAGTTTTTGAAGAAGCAAACATTGTTTACTATTTATCCACTGTTTCAAGGCATGTGGGTCGCGTACTGTCCATACCGGATGAGAGCAAACAGCACGAAACCGGTCGTAGGGTGTGCGTGATGAAAATGCATGCAATTGAGAATTTTTTGTTTAAACTGTCGTAGTTTTGCGTTCTATACGAACAATGTTTGAATGCTCAAGCCCACCATCCGAAAGATACCACGGTTCTTGTCATAGTACTAATATCCAGCACCTTCATCCAATAGACTACCTCAATTAAAAATAATTAAAACAATTCGCTGATTACTTGTTCAACCTTCCACTATCTATTAACTGACCCAATTTAATCAATAACCAGTCTCGGACAAAGACCCCCGCGAAACATTCTTTCGCTTTTAATTATTGATATTGCAACATCTAACACCGGACCGAGTTCGGCCCAAAAAAATATTACAAGCATTCGAGACTGACCAATCAAATGTTGCGGAATTGTATCGATTAGTGTTCGGAATTCGCTGAACTTATTTTCACCGTCGTGTATCGAAACTGGTCAAGAATTGCTGGTTTGAAATTAAGACATGACGTTTGTGAGAATGTGCCAAAGGAATGTGTACAAGTGAAATGAAAGATTTTCTGGGATACCGTTTTATTGAAAAAACGAAAGTGTAAAATTGTCCAGAGTGCAGATTCTCGGGTGAGAAAAACATGTTTTATAGACCATTTCTACCGGTGACATTGAGAGAGGGAGTGAATAGAAAACACTTACCTCAAATTGAAACTTTCGAGTTAGATTCAATGTAATTCAAAATTTTAATGGTCCAAAAAGCGAATAATTTACAGTACCCAAAAATTAAAAATATAGGGAGTGCATAATACCAACCCAAATGTGTTATCAATATGGAAAGTCAGCTTGTGTATTCAGGTGCGAGGTTGGATTTGGTCAACATATACTTGTCAAGCTCAGCTTTGAACACGTTCAGGCTTGATGCGCAAATGATATGTGGGGGCAGAGAGTTCTATATAAAACAAACTCGGGCAGCAAAGAAAAACCTTCGACAATTTGATCTGGAATGTGGAATAATTAAATTGTAGCCCTGCGATCTGCTACCACGTGCTTCTTGCCTATGAAACAGGTGTTGAAGTGGGTGATTAACTATATGCAGAATGTTGAACAACAGTATCAAGTCACCCCTGACACGACGGTACGAAAGGACAAACAGGTTCAGAGTTGCAATCCTCTCCTCGTAATATAGTCCGGTCACCAGTTTTGTAGCGCGGTGGTATACGCATTGCAGCAAGGTCATGACCTTTTGTAACCATGGGGACCATGCTTGAACAACGTACTTCATTGTTCCCTGATATATGTGTTAATTATCCGTGGGAGTATCTGCCTTGTGAAACTACCGAAGATCCTTCTGAGCAGTGATAAGCTTTGGTATGATTTTTTGTATACCACTGCCGTGAAGTTACTGCCAATACATACGCCCAGGTCTTTCTCTTCCGTAACCCACGAAAGTTGCTGAGATCCCAGAGAATATGTGAATTCGAATGATTTACCAACGTTTCACAGCACTTTCGGTGCTAAACATACGTGAAGTGTGTTTGTTTTCGAAAATTGCGGGTACAGAAATAGCTTCGAGATTTTAGTGTTGCTCTAACGGAATACAGGAAGTAAACCTGGCTAATAATATGTCATTTATATAAACATTGACATCAAAAACAGGTAAATTTACCGAACGGGTATATATATATATATATAATTTCTAACAATCAGGAAAACAAACCGTCCTTAAATATAAATTTATCACAAATCCTCATTTACATTCAATTTCATCACACACATCTACAACCGTGTTTGTGCTCATTGAACTCATCAGGTAGGGAGAGTAGGATCAGGATACGCATGCATCCAAACAGTGGAAAAATAGTAAACTAGGTATGAACGGATCTTTGCTAGATAAGCCCTGCCTCTAATGCAAAAAGTGCACGTTCCGAAAGTTAAACCCCACCGCCTATAGCCAGCTCGAATTTAATGCACGCATGCAACCTTGACCTCTTGCTGATGTCTAGACATTTGAGCACGCCTCCTTATTCACCTCTAGGGTCATTATGTCCAAAAAGTTTATATGTCCAATTTTCAACTTTTTCTAGCAGGTGTAATGCCAGACACTGTCGGCAGGATGTCGGTCTTTAAAAAAGAACTTAGCTGAAACGAGTTTTGATCAGTAATCTTATTCATTTATTGCTGGTTCCATTATCTGACAACAAGCTAATTGTGCTCAAAGGAAGTATCGATTAGCCACACGGCCGCTGTTGACTGGAATAACTTTCCTCGTGAAAATTTTCACCTGGCGGCTACTTGTTAAGTTCGCTTGGAGGTAAAGGTACCGAAATACGAACCTTTTCATTTAAATTAGACAAAATTTCACCGTCGTCAATGAAAACAGAAGGTAAACGTTTCATATCTTATTTTTATAATCTTTTTGGGTGTCGCGTGTTAATTTTTTGACGAGGCTTATCTGGAAAAATTCCGTAAGTCACTGTTGGGTCAGAACAACCTGTTCAATCACATATGTGAGCACATGTGAGATATTATTGAATCAATAAAGTGCCCCAGTTTCGATTTGTACACGCCATACGTGATGCCAAATATTCAAGTCTCGAAATCCAACAAGTTTTTCAAGTAGTTATCTCGAAATTATCCACGGACATTCGGCTCATGGCCTTACTGTGACGCTACATACCTGCGTTCGCTTCCTGTACCGTTTCCTTAGGTTCTTTGTGGTATATCGGTGTATCCTTTCACGAATAATGGGGTCAAATTCTGCTGGCTGTGGCAGGCCTCAATTTGTCCTACCAGCTTGCTGAAATATCCCCACTTAACGTGTTCAGAATTAGCAAATTTCTAGCTATTAAAGTGACTGTCATGAATCTGAGTCGGCGCAGCACGGAGTTCGTAACAATATCCGCTATTTGGAGCTAAGCTGAGAGGATAGAGGTCATGCATAGACGAGCACGCAAGAGAATCTAAAATTCATGGTCAAACATGCAAAGGAATTTGTGTGCAATCGGTTAGAGTAGTTTTTGTTATCATCAAGCGAGATCAGTTAGAGGCCTTTTTAAATATTTAAATGCAATAGACCCATGTATTACTGTCACAAAGGAAGTGGAATCCTACACAGGCACTCTTCCATTTTTGGACTGTTTAGCACAAAAAGTAGACGGGAGAATAAAAACTTCTGTTTATCGGAAACCTATCGATACAGATGCTGTACTACGATACACTTCCGCTCATCCAAGGCAGGTCTTCAGTTCCATAGCTTGTTCCATTTTCCATAAGATAGAACACCTGTGCAGCGACGAAAGCGAGCGAAAACAGGCGCACCGTGAAGCGAGCCAAAGGCTCATAGACCACGGTTATCCAAAAAGTTTTGTAAAACGCCAATTGATGAAGGTAAAATACCCATCCGAAAAATCGGAGAAAAACTGGCGAGATACAGTCTGTATACCTTATGTAAAATGCACTTCTGAAGCGATACGTAGAATCTTGAAACAGGCGGCCATACGCGTAACTTATAAGAAAGAGAAAACTATCCGTTCGGTTCTTATGCACCTCAAGGATAAGACGCCTTTATCTAGCGTTACGAACAGCATCTACAGAATCAACTGTAAGGACTGTTCGGGTGTTTACATAGGGCAGACTTCCAGGGAAATTCACACTAGAATCGAAGAACACCGAAAACGTGTCCGGAGACAGCCCCGGGATACGAGGGTTCAATACTCAATCCCTTATTCGTGATCCGCCTTTGCGGAGCACGTTTTAGATTACGGGCCACCAGCGTCGATCTAGCACAATGTGGGGGTGGCAATTATTGAGACAGCTCGGTGTAAACCGTATAGCGAACGCCTACATGCGGAGGCGGTCGAAATTGCCAAGGCAGGTCGACTGGCGGTCAATAAGGTGGGTGGGGCAGAAATCTCCACAATCTGGCGCTCAGCACTGATGCGAAAGTAAATAATTTTTATTCACCTTATACCTACTAGTTGATTAGATTTTTGTTTTTCTTCAAACTGCTTAACCTTAGCCCCGTTTGTTATGTACTTTTACGCATGTGGGCCGCTGTGTCAACTGACCTTGACCGTGTTCACTTGTATCAGATAGACGTGGATACACACTGTGTGGAAAATCGGCCACTGATCTTGGTGATTCCCACGAGACGTGACACACTGCAGTCGTACTATAGGCTGTTTAGCGGTAAGGTCAAATTAAGTGGTTGGTGGTTGACTGCTATTCATCATTGTTCCCTGTCCTGGACTCTCCACCCTTTGTCTGACGAAGCTTCTGTGTCAGAAGTGAAACGTTTACCCAAAAACTATTCTAACCGATGCCACACAAATTCCTTGCATTATGAATACACGATCGGTCCCAAACCTATTCCAATCGATTGATGAGCGATACCATTCGTTGTTATTGTGCTAGCTGTAGACATTCCAAGAAAGATGTCCGCAACAACAGTAAAACTTGACGGTTGGTAAAGAGCCTAACGAAATGGAGAGTAGACTGTCACATCTGGAAAATCAGTTTGCACAAATGAGAAACTCAATTGAGCTACTGATCAAGCCAACAACGAAGGCTCCAGAACATTCAACCTCACCTTTAAACACCACTAGTACAACTAAATATTTCGAAATATTGCTACAAGATACCAAAAAGAACGATAGAATCAAGTCAAAACTAAAGCCCTCCTCATCAAGTGTTGTGTTCAAGAAACCAACCTCAAAAAACGTTTAACTCAGCATTATCTGTGCCAATGTGCCAGAGGCAACTGAAACACTATTGTCAACTAGACAGCAGCATGACATAGCTAAATGGTCGGAACTGTGCACTAGGATGTGCATAAAAACGACCACTTCGGTTTCACTGACCCGCTTGACACGTGCTCCCAAAGCGCCGCATCAAGACAAACCGAGACTGCTCAAGGTAGTGTTGCGAAATGAAAAGGAACTAGAAGATGTCCTATTATCGGCATATTTGTTGCAAGGTGGTAAAGAGAATACATCACGTATCTTTATTGACATACCCTGGTCAGAACGGGTAAAATCAGCACTAAACAGGAACACTGGGAAAGTAAACGAGCGTGACAGACGTAGTCTTATAATCCTGAACGTTCCTGAAGCTGCTGCCAGTTCAGACGCAAAGTGCAACTCGAAACACGATATACTACAATGGAAATTTATTAGCGATACTATCCAAACGAACAATACTGCTGTTATCGATACTTTTCGGATCCCGACATCCCCGAAATACGAGGGTAACGCTCCGCGCCCCCTTAAAGTGACACTGCTGACAGACAGTATGGCTGATACCGTTCTTAAACACTGGAAGCAATTTCGTTACAAATTGCCCCGAGAGATTAAAATAATTCCTAGACGCCTCGAAACTAATGACAACCCGGATGATCCCGACTGTCTAGATACTGTGCAGAATGAAAAATCCAAACCTGGTGAAAAAAACGGAATTCAGCCGACTCTATCCGAGTCGGCAAAGTAAATTACTTTCCTGTTGATTCCGACCGAGCCGTTCCGATATTTCTGTCTCACAAACCGTCTTTGCTGTCAACATCGGTTGTCAAATTTTTGTATACGAATACCCAATGCTTGACAAATAAATTACACGAATTGACTGAACTAACTACCACACACTCACCAGACGTGATTGCCGTAACTGAGACATGGTTCCATCCAACTTTAACAGACAACGAAGTAGTCATTGAGGGTATGTCTCTACTTCGTCGCGATCGCCTGGCTCGAGGAGGCGGTGTTGCTCTATATCACGTTCAGAGTTTGTCATGTCAAGAGATCACTGATGAAGACTTACAACTACAAGACACACTGTGGTGTTCCCTGAATGTAACAGCGGAAGAAGAAAAATGTACAGTGGGTGTGATTTACCGTTCGCCCTCCGCCAATGAAGCCTACAATTCAGCATTAGTCGCAAACATACGCTTAGCGGCTACCAGATACGGCGGCAGACTTCTTCTGATCGGAGATTTCAATTTGCCGAACTATAAGGG
>JACCGJ010012686.1:0-22886 GCA_013407085.1 Atriophallophorus winterbourni
CCACGATCGGTTTCGTGCTGTTTGCACTCATCAGGTAGGGACAGTAACATCAGGATCCGCATGCGCTTGAAACAATGGACACATGTAATTGAACAGGTTGGTCTTACCAGCCTTATCCAACTGTGGCATACAAACGCTCCTTGTTTAGGAACTCGGTGTTTTATAATGGAACTCTGAATCACAAATATTTGAATTAACATGCTTTTTAACGGAAACAAGGCATGCATTCACATTGACGCAGAAATCAAATGTAATACTCACGAAATCAAATGTCTGAGCGGATGATTATCTTCACTGAATATGTGAAAGCAAAGACGTCAGATGGTTTGACAAATGTAATTTTACATCCGTGCTTACTGCTGCTGTATAAGTAGTATAAGTAATGAAACTGCAGCATTAATAACAAGGTGATCCGCATTGTCTCCAGGTCTCAACCAAATTAACACTTCACTTCTATTAACCAGCAATTTTTAATTATCAGAGACTCATGAACTACTTATAAATGATGGATGATGAACGAATAATCAATAACTGATTGGATGTTTACAATTTTTATCGTAAAATCATTTAAATTAATAATTCGCGTTTTAAAAGTAAGTACAAAAACGGGACTGAAGATCGGTGACTTTTTATGCGGAGGTTTCGTAGAGATTACACAAGAACTAATAGCGTGGCGTTGTCGGATTGAGCGGTAATTGCTGAATAAAGAAACTTTTTCATGGACTTATTTTGGCTTCTATGATATATGAAGTTCAGAAATGTATTTCACGATTACTAAAATGGTATAAGAAGAAGAAGAAGAAAAATGGCTTTATTCGAGCAAAAATCATGAAATGGGAGGCGAGGATATATGTGCGACCGTGATGATGATGATGATAATGATAATGATGATGATGATGATGATAATGATGATGATGATGATGATGATGATGATGATGATGATGATGATGATGATGATATTGATGATGATGATGATGATGATGATGGTGATGATGATGATGATGATGATGATGATGATGATGATGATGATGATGATGATGATGATAAGAATGATAATACTTTGAGTAATTGTGATGACAAGAATAATTATCATTAGGAAAAGGATAGGCTTGTGAGCTACGTGATAGGGATGATTACGTGAGTCGTGAAAACTTCGGCGATATGAAGCGGTGGTTTTGATGACTGTGTAGACGATGGTGAGCATGAATATACTGAAAACAAGTTAATTACGATGTGTATTGTGATGGCGGTGTTGGTGGTGATGACGAAGACGCCGATGACAATGATGAGGATAATTTTGATACGAACGAAGATAACGAAAAGAATTATGATGATGATCTTGATAATGATGATTCGGTCGTTATGATGACTAGGATTGTGAGGCTAGGAAATAATAAAAATTAAAAGCATTATTTGAATATATTCGAAATTTCAGCTCTGTCTTACTATCTAAAAAGCTCGAAAGCTTATACTGAAACAGTCCGGTGCTTGTGAATGGCTTGGTTTTATTATGAAAAAATCTCCAAGGTCATTTTACTTCGAAAGTAATTTACGCTTAAGCGCAATATATTCTGTTTAAATGAACGCGGTTACTTATTCGTGAATCCCAACATTCTATTACTTACCCGTCGATTCATAGACATCGTCTTCGGTATAAATACAACAAACATATCTCCCATGATCGGATTGATGGACTGCATTGGTAGACAACACACAATGACCTTCCGAGACATAAACGCGCCAAATTGTCTGCCCGATTTGAAAAGAGTTCCCCTCCGCGAATCCTTGTCTCATACTGGTCCGGTGGCGGTCTGGACGATAGGTGTAAATGACCTTGTCGTTGTGTAACCAATCCACCGCGAATTCTTCACCCGAAAGAGTTGAAGG
The DNA here is from genome assembly GCA_013407085.1 of Atriophallophorus winterbourni. Classification (NCBI taxonomy): domain Eukaryota; kingdom Metazoa; phylum Platyhelminthes; class Trematoda; order Plagiorchiida; family Microphallidae; genus Atriophallophorus; species Atriophallophorus winterbourni. The sequence goes on from JACCGJ010012686.1 coordinate 1,888, forward strand.
CAGAGGGCATCGGATTATCAATTGTTCCCCTTCTGCTGCCGATCCACTTTTCTCAGTGTCTCCAATCATGAGAGAAGAATGAGGTTTTGGAGCGACATGACCCTTGACGAATAAATGGGCTGAAATGGAATTCACGGAAAGCGTTGCGTAATCAATGCAACTAAAGTAACGATGCGAAAGCTGGTATTTGTTATTGATTAGGTGTTTCAGCCTCGATATTGAAAGAAAATGATTAAAAAATATTATACATTTCAAATAAAAACCAAAGTTGAATCACAAATGCGATGGGAAACGTGCAAAACGGGCTGCATTATTTAACTTCCATTATAAGACGAGTTGATTCCGCAAGTTTTCGATAGCCTCTGAAAATTCGCTTCAGAATACGGTGCCATATAACGAAATTTCTGCAAAGTATGACACTTCACGATGTTGTTGACAGTTGATTGTTTCAAAGTTGTATACCAATGACTTTAATCATACAAATGCTTCCATCTGACGATTGTTTAAAATCTCGATAAAACAGATCTTGAAGTTCACAATGAGAGACAAACTGGTAATACAATGTATGCGTCAGAGATAACGGTACCATGGAAACTGAAGTTTTCATTCCTTTGTGAAATATTATACGTTTTATAATAGAAAAGTGGAATTTCGTTTCGCTGGATGGTCAATAAGCAACGAAGGCTCATTCATTGAACAAACAAGCTCTTGTGAGGTATGTTTTAGCAACATTAATGTAAACGTAAAACCACAATTCTCGTTTCGAACGTTTCGAACAGGCCTAGACCGCATGTTGTATTAGATAGTACAAAGTTGTACAAACTGCATGTGTTACAATCCGTTATGTACCAAATTCTCAAATCTACACAAAATGCTTTCGAATTAAACAGCCAGATTCGGGTCGTGTATATCATTGACTAAAATGTTTGTTGTCTCTCTAATTGTGGCGCGGTGAGACCTCGTGTTGCAATACACACGTCAATAAATGCAGTATAGCCTTTTGTCATTTGCTATCCGCCTATGACTAGGATGCACTCCAGTTCATCACAATTGTTCGTTTGGGCATCTTGATTGTGAATACAAGAACCTGACCCAAAGACAAAGTTTGCTTCGAAAAATTTTTGGACTGACGATATAATCTAGCTTGATAATGAAACATACACAATTCAGAATGTACGCTCGAAAAACAGCAATCACCGAACTCATCTTTTTATGGTTGATATTAATTTAATGAAAATTAACTCTCGTTTTGACTGAATGCACTACAGCTATCATGACAGTCCATTTTAAAGGCTACTGCATCTTGTTAGCAACGCGCGTTTACGAGTTAATGATAAATACCATGTTATAACCAACAAGCGTAGAGTAGTGAACATAGTTGTTTTCGTACATACCAGATGATCGCAGTTCGAGCCCCGTTTGTGGATCTTGCATATGACATTCATATAAACCCTGGTGAATGGACCGGGCAGTGTTTGAGAAAAGAGAAGTTCCTTGAAGATCACTGCTCACGGACCACACAGATGAATCTGGACGCTCTCCGTTGAAACTCCAATTGATGGTAGGAGTGCAGGTGAAGCCGGAATAACAAACTTCAAACTTCACCGGGACCAGGCGATCGGTCACTGAGTCCAAGATGGGAACAGTTACATCCCGAAGAGGTTTGATCAATCGAGGATGGACGTTGATGGTAGCTGAGCACATGCAAGAAAGAAAGTATAGATTGTAAGAACGATAGCTTGGTTGTAAATGCAAGCAACATTATGTTAAAAACAAACTGGGTTGACGGCTTATTCGAAGTAATATGGAGGTGAAAAAGGCATTAGCGATAAGTGTTGAGCACGAGCTTTTGAATGATATGCAGAACTCTTCCCTCCAGCACAACACAACAACAGGAAGCGCTGAAAATTCCGACGACCACAGTTGCGAACTCGAAAGATTTTGAGTTAAGGCCATCGATTCAGGTTTAACCACGTGACTCCCCGCGTTTCACAAGCACACATCAATTGTATCTTGCTTTATCCCTGAGGTCATCCAGTCCGATGATAACTGCGTTCACCCAAGGATCTCACCACACAAGAGAATCCGATTGGTTAAACGTGTGAATTACGCACAAGAAGAATAAAAAAATAGAAGCCATGTGTTGATCACATCCCCCGAACTTACAAACCACTACCCGTTTCTAGCTGTTTGCCTTCATCAGGTGGAGACAGTAAGATTAGGTTCAGTGAGCTTTGAAACAGTGGATAAATAGTAAACAAGGTTATACTTGGATGCCACTGTTGCATAGGGTTCGTACAACGAACCACGATGTTCAAACACAGAATCACATAGTGACTCGTGGTCAAGCATTCAAAGCGCTTATGGATGGCCGAACTAATGTGTTGCTCACATCCCCATCCCTTACAAACCACTACCGGTTTCTGGCGGTTTGCCGTCATCAGGTGGGGACAATAAGATTCTGTTCAGTGTTCCTTGAAGCAGTGGATAAGTGGTACTCAAAGACATAATTCAATGCCACTTTTGCATAGGGTTCGTACAACGAACCACGATGTTCGGAAACAGAATCACAAAGTGATTCTTGGTCAAGCACTCAAGGCGCCTATGTATGAACAAAGTTATGTGTTGCTCACACTTCCCGAACATACACTCCACTTTTGGTTCCTGGCTGTTTTGCCGTCATCAGGTGGAGACAATAAGATTATGTTCAGTGAGCCTTAAACAGTGGATAATTGGCAAACAAAGTTATACTTGTACGAACCCTATGCAACAGTGGCATTCAAGTATAACTTTGTTTAAAACAAAAGCCTATTTTATAAAGGCAACACAAACAATCACAACACTGATACTGAAAAACGTGTCGGTCCCGGTTGTCTGTTCGATCTTATTTGTCAGTTGACTACTTGCCAACCGGTACACATCAAGTCCTCGCCATGCAGGCTCATTTGACCGGCATTGACGAAGTGCGGCTGATGTTGCCCATCTTCTCATATTTTTGAAGATGTTGTCGCCCTAACCGTTCTAATGTAATCATTCCGAAACTCAAAATATTATGAGTTCGCAATTGCTGTCTTCGGTATTTTCGGCGCTTTCTGCTGTTGTGCTGGTCCTGATGGTAGAGTTTAGCATATGATTCGAAAGCTCGTGATTAACACGCATTGATAATGCACTTTTTCACATCCATACTATTAGCTACAACGTCACGAATGATCAAATTATTCGAGGGATTATCCGTTCAGCTATTAGGAGATGGTGGTAAACGAAAGGGTGTTGATGCAACATTAAAATTCTGAAGATATCAATCTTTGTTAATGACCGCTGTGGATGAGCGAAATGCAAAAGCTGACGCACGCATTGAGCATTAATCATGCGTCATTCTGTCTGACGTGTTTTAAACTTTTTTTTATTGGTCTAACAGTATTCGCATTATCGACCCCAGGCTTGCACTAAGAATTGTAAGGAAATTGACAAAATACATGACTTGTGTTCGGACGTTTGCGTTCTGATTTTGGGGAGTTTTATCAATTGGCAACTAGGATGGGATAAACGAACCTCTGATTCTGGTCGAATGATTGTGAGCATATATTCACTGAACACCCAACAGAAACATTGCAACAAATTGTAACCTCTTAAACAGCCATGCACGAAAGAAAACAACCACAAGTCCCCATGAACGTTGCAGCAGACACATCATCAATGTTTACCACCACCACTCATTTACGCCAGCAACAGATAACCGGAATATTTAATGACTAGATGCTACAGCAAACTATAAACCTGTCAAAGAGCAGAATACAAATCTCAATTTGAACCTCACGCATAGTCAAACAGACACATGAGTGGAAGATGAACTTGCCTATATTCAATCAATATCATTTCACTCAAAGTCATGCGTGCCGGGTATTAGTCTTTGTAACCCAGCCTGTATTTCAACACACAAGCTGAAAGAATGGTCGAATAAATTAAATGCGCAATCATCAAACTGAAGGGGAAGAGGGAGCGTCAACCATCTCTTACATTTATACAGACATATCGTTTTATACCTAAAAAGGCAACAGATTAGCTGACATCTATAGAACACTTTTCTTGGATAACCAATGAAGTCATGAAATTATGCAATGCGTCCAAATTTTGTCTTCGGAAAAGGAAGGTGCTGCGGAGCAGCGAAATGTGCAAGTTGACGCACGCATTGGGCATTAATCAACTCCATGCTTGCCCGAAGAGTTATAATCAATTGATGAAATACATAGCTTGTGTTCGGACGTTTGTGTTTTGATTTTGCGGAGTTATAACGAGTACACTTTATGCACGCCTTGTACGGCAGACTGTTATACAGACACCAGGATATTTAGCCGATGTATTCCGCTTGAGCTTTCAACAGTTTCTTGCCTGGCAACATTTTATCATTACGGATATTGGAAAGCAACTTGTAATCGACAGATCACTAATGTGGTTTGTTTAAGTTAATTTGTAAAACTAGCCAATCCTCGCCATCGATGAGCACGTTGCGTTTGATACTTTATGCATATTAGGAGCAGTGTAAGGCCGACTGGTATACATTGAGGGACTCTGGTTAGTGGTTTCATTAGCATGAGACATTATCCTGTCCAATCTGACGTCCCTCTAGCGATCAAACAAGCTGCTTGTACACCAAAAAATGTTGCTTACAAGGTTGCCGACTTTGCAGCTTTAGAAGACGTGAAGACGCTTGATCGGCTACAATACCGACAGAGCATAAAATAATGCAATTTCCTCGTGTTCCTACTGTTATCAACAGGGTTTATAAACCAGAGAAGAAGAGCGATTTCAAATTCGACAACAATTCACATATGGGGTGCGTTTTAAGTTACGTTGAACTATTCGAAAATACCTACCGGAACTTTTGATCTCTTCGCCTGTTGCCAAATTTCTTATATTCACGGTATAAACACCCACGCGGTCTTGGTCAACCTCTGCGAAATTCACAGTGGCGTGGCCCAAATCGTGTTCAATCGAATCATTCCTGTCTAACTTCAGTTGTTCCACTGATCCTAGGGTCAGCCTCCCGTTTTTATAAATCGTGGGTTTAAAGGTCCATGCAATATCCAACGATTCTTTTGTGCGTATTCCACCAAAGCGGCAAGAAAGGCTCGCGGAATCGTTTGCCGGCACAGATTGATCTTCCAGAGGAGACAAGAAACGCAATGGGCTAGGTGGCTTTCCATTCACTTCCAAAGATATTGATCCGCTCGTCTTTAATCGCACAGGGACCGGAGGAAGAAGTGGTGTCGAGATCAGGCTCGAAGCAGAGTGGCTACTCGAAGGATATCCATTCAACTTTTCTTGTTGTTGTTGCTGTTGTTGTCGTTGCTGAGCATCACGAGTGCTAACGCTGAACGAATTCGGCATTAGCGCCGTCAAATCTGCTTGTTCCGTTGAACTTTCTGTCTGAAGGTTACTCACTAACATATCAACTTCCTCAACAAACGTTTGAAGTGTGGTGAGGTTTACATTTAAACACTGCAGCAGCCATTCGATTTGAACTTTGGATTCCGTCAAATGTGTCAGTTTTCGTGCGGAAGCATGAAGTTTTTCAGGTTGAACGATGCCTGATATTTCTTCAATAAGTTGGCGGCCATCAACCTGTATAAAAGACAACAACAATTGAAATGTGAGACAAAATTTTAATACCAGCTTTATCGTGCAATTCTTTGCACACCTGAGAGCAAGAAGAATGACGTTCTGGAGATTGAAAAAACGTAGCATGACCCCGCATTTTTCAGGCGTCCCTGAATATTATGTCATTACTTGTTCAACTTTCGTGGAGTGAACTGGAAAATATCACAACCATCATGGAGGTTCAAGGAAGACTTAAAACGTATCCGGCTTTAAAACGGATTGTCTCAAACATTTGTGTCAGAATGCTTTCACTTTATGGATTTCACACGTAGAATCCGTTTATTCCGTGCTAATATTGATCGTGAAAACAATCTATCGTAGATAGTCATAGGAAAAAACGTTTAACAATCGAATAGGTTGATGCCGAGGTCTTACGCTTCCGCAGAAAGTTAAGGAACGGTTGGTGTCAGCATCAAGTGCAGCACGTAGGTACTGCGTGCAACGGACAAGCGACGGCCTTCAACGAGGTAGAACATAATGCATCACGTTGTGCAATCGATGCTAAATCCCTGTTCAGGGAACTGAGGCTTACAAAGCTGCTGCTTGAATCCCGTTCAGTTGGCATGGTGTGTTACAGATAATATGAGTTCACGCAGTGAACGGGGCTGCTTCTGAATATAATCGGTGCCTATTTACACAAGGTCATGCTAGAGAACGAGGTTTAAGCACACTGCACATGTGTGCAACTACGATATGTATTCAACCACAAGCCTTTCAGGAGACAGTACTGATTAGTACTCAACCGATACATCATAACAAACAGCAGTATGATTCCCGTTATTCCTACCGTCATGGAGCAGGTGTTATAGCAGTAAGCAATCTATGGGGCAGGTATTTGCACACTATTCAATTGCCTCGCACAGAGTAGTAAATGCAACCAATAAACAACGAGAACAGGATTACATCCATTGCGGAAAGGTGGCGCATGACAAAATGGAAATTGTGGCTTCAACGTCAAACGTTGTTCCACACTCAGCGTTTGACCGTTTGTTGAACCCCATTTTACGCTTCGTTTGGTGAGAGTAGGATGGCGTTAATTGTAGGTGTATGGATGTGAGCAGTGCAATGCATTGATCACTTATAAGCATTGTGATGCTTTGAAAGGAACCACACACTGCTTCTATAATCAAAGATCGTTTTTCGTGGTATGAAAGCAAATTAACACGATCAAACTTTGTCCAAAATTTTTTCGAGACTCATGGAACTTAATTTATCTGTCGCCATGTGATGATGGTTAAAAGCCTGTATGACGAAGTCGTATATAAATGAGGGTACACAAAAAACACTGGAGCAATACCCTAATTTCCCAACATACTCAATTAAAAGTTGACGACTAATGCCGGTCAGTTAATTGCGACACCCTGTTGTGTGATGGAAATCACCTTACCGAAAGTTGTTGAAACTGAAGAGTGCCGATGGTCATGTGACCTTGACAGTTTGGCATTGAAAAAAGATGCGGAATCTGATCGTACCTTGTGATTATGAACAACAAAAAGCCGGTCTTGCTATAGGTTGATGGGAAAGGAATATAAACCCTCTTCCAAATCAAATCACATGTAATGTATCCCCACAATCTCATCTCGCAAGGTACATTTGTAAGATGAGCTGCATGTAAATAAAATTTGGTTTAAGATGCAAACAATTGAGCAGTGTAAATCAATACGAGGTCGGTACGGTGTTTCGAGTTTCGAGAAGATCGTGTCAATGGAGTCAATTTCGAAGGAAAGAAAGGAAATGCTGGAACGTAAAAACAACTTTGTGTTTCTGATTGTAAATTTTTTGGAAGTGTATTTAAACCGTTTTGTTTTAACAATGGCGTTACTTTATTTTAGATCAATTCCTGATGACTCCAAAACAGCTAACTCAGCACATTTTATAAATATGCAAAATGTGAATACCTGCAAAGCCGATAGTTCAACGCTTTTCCTGCGTAGACTTTTCAATGCACTATCACGTTCTGATTGGAATCCAGAGAGTTTTGGTAAAATCTGATATGCCTGTGTATAAAATTGAAAAACAACAATTATTACTCACAAAATTGGAATTTATTATTTCTATTGTAGTTTATATCGACTGAACACAAAATTGATTGTCACGAAACTATAGTTCGGGTGATAGACAAATTTTGAATCATGTTTCACTAAGACATAACTTTCCTCGGGACAACCGGTGTTATGAGAAACATTGGGCGTAACCATCGATTGAGTACTATGTTTTCTAATACTGTTAAAATTGTGAAGAACATGCTGTGAGTCGAAATTTGCCGGCGGACGACGTTTTGGGGACCGGTTGAATATCGAAGTTATCAGTTTAGCGATCCATGGCTTGCTGACTGTCAGTACCGTTGGATTGACCCTGTCGGGCATGGTAATGTAGGTATTTTTTAACCACTGAGCTTTTTAGGCACCTTATACTCAGTTAAATTGAATATTTCATCGACAACATGTATGTAGAGGTAGACTGTAATTAAACAGCGTTCGGTGTTAACCAACTCTTGCATACCTTCCAAATAAGGATTAAGATTTATGGATTAAAAAGTTAATCCTTTACAACACCATAATAATTCCCGGTATGAATTAAAATGTTAAAAATACGAATATCCATAAAGAAATATAGATCAATGTAAGGCTTATGAAGATTCTGCTTTTGCATGTGTAAGTCCCTTCCTTTAACATCATCGCCAGACAAGGCTAGTCCACCACATTTTTGTTTTTGGTAGGGAATTCCAAAAAATGGAATTCCGTAAAGTATGGCCTCCGACAATCATACCGGAAACTTGGGACGTTAGAGGATAAAGGGGATGTCCGCGTGGCACTTTCCCGCATCACACACATCAGCAAGTGTTTTAGTGGATGTACTATTTCGGTAGACACAATCTATAAGGTCAGAATAAAAGCTCGATCGAGCCTCCTCCGTTGGGTAAGTCGATAGACCCCAACGTCACATCTTTCAATGTACGGAAACATTGCGAAGACCCATCACGTACTTTGTTCTGTGTGACAGTTGATCAAAGAGAGCAATATCTATTCGCAGCTAAGGAAGTCCAGACCTTCTAGGCGCATATTCCATCGTAGGGCGAAAGTTAGACGTTCATTATTCCGTGGTAACGATACAGCGATACTCTTCCAAATATTCTTCAAAAGATACCTAACAATCTGTTGTCTATCAATATATATTATGGCAGTGTACCGTGCTCTTCAGTTCTCCACTAATCCATACTCCAAGCTATTTATCCAACGAGCTGCATGTCAAGTTTTCCGTTCCTAATCGATATGTTGAAGGAACATTTTGCTAAGGTGGAGCATCTCGCTTTTTCGTATGTTGAATGTCATATCATTCATGACCGCCCAATTTGACTCGTCCAAATCCGTTAGCAGTTTATCACAGTCATCTGCAGAACGGATTCGCGTCCAAATTTCCATATCATCCGCGAACAGGACCATTTTTGATGATATATGTGGGGGTAAATCGTTTATGTATAATAGAAAGGTGAGCGGGCTTAGCACGAATCCTAGTTAGATTCCGCTAGTGGTTTTAAACTTTTGGGATAGTACTCCGTTTACTTTAACTCAAACCTGGGCATCTGACATCTAGTAGCACAACCGTAAGAGGAGTGGTTCACATATTCCTAAACACATGAGTTTTTGAAGAAGCAGATGGCTATTGGCTCTGTCAAAAGTTTTAAAAATATATCAGTAACAGACGTGAATACAAGAACTTTTATCCAACTCCTCCGTCCAGTCGTCTAACGCTGAGATGATCTGTTAGACAAGATCGATTGCGAAAAAAAGTTACGCAATTCAACATGTGCAACCATTCTTTCCGAGACTATACGTTCCATAACGTTACCAATAACAGGTAAACAGTTTGTAACGAGCCTTAGGGGTATCACGTCTCGAATACAAGTCAACGAGCATTTAGCTTATGTACACAACACATATGTCGTTGGTGTAACTAAGATTCTGTGCCAAAAGCTAAACGCTTCCGGAAATCTATTCTAGCTGATTATTTTAATTGAGTCATAGCAGATTGCATGCGATCTATTTCAGCATACCGATTGCTTTACAAAGTGTTTTCTTTGAAATGCCGTACTGTTATCCAAAAAGGCTCTAGACCTCTGGAAAACTGAGGCATATAACTGTAGAATATATTATACTCTGGGCAAAACGATTTTTCAGGACTGGCCATGGGAACTACAACACTTCGCTATATATGATCGCGTAGAATAGTTCAACTAACTAAGAAGTTCGGTAGCCACTGGGGCGGGATAACAAAGAAAATCATGTCCAGACTGACATTTACCAGACATGATCTTCTGAGTATTGAGGGAAGGTATTACCCCTCTTGGGTAAGTGCAGTACTGCTGTACGGGAGTGAATGTTTGTCACTTTGAGCAAATGTTTGGTGGCTCGGTGATTTCGATAACCGTTGTTCACTCAGAATGATTCACGTTTGCCTAAATTATGATCAGGAAGATTATGAAACAACATAACAGACCTCCAGACAGTCATTAACCGACCTCCTCTCCACTCGTTGCGTCACGTCATGCCACGCCGAGAGCTCTATGCGCCAGCTGCTATAGACAGGAAACTTTGGCTGATAGCAGTTAACATGTACGAGTGGCTTAATTAGTTACAATTATGGTTTAGATACGCTTGGAGGGGTGCGTTTGCCGCTTGTTCAGGTGGTGATTCATAAATTACTACGATGAAATTCTTATATTTTCTTGTCGTATGATTAGATAAGCTTGTTCACTGTGTATTTTTTATAATCCAGCTGAAGTATTGGCCTTTTTTGTCATAGAATCTAATGAGATCAAAATTACGACCCCATTTTCATGAAAGCTGATCTCATTATTCCTAAACTTGACCCTTTTTATCTCACTTATTGCAAAGGGACTTTTAATATATATTATTATTATGCGTGATCTCTATGAATGTGTACTCTGCACACATAGCAAACCTGTTTCGAACTGTGCTCTCATCATGTGATTTAGCGTGTAAACACTGTGGTTAGTGGTATGCACCTTGTATAAGAGTGGATTCAAAGTCAAACCCCTTTTACTATAGCCTAAATTTTCCATACGCAATGCTTCTTGTTATTTCTAATGCCTTCACTAAGCATGTTATGACTTTCCTCACTGAATTCTTTGTTGACTTAAATTCCATTTTGACTTCTTTATTCAGTTCACAACAATGTCTGCCGTTTACCCACGTAACCTATTCCGAGTAATGTTACAAAGTACTGCCCCAAAACATTCTAAACTTGTTTTTAGGGGTGATAAGCAACCAGGAGAGAAATGGCGTCATCGCTTTCCAACTCAAATAACTCATGACCGTGAACTTGGTAATCAAGCAACCAACCATCTGGAACCTCTTGAGACACGATGGTGTGCACATATAGTTCAGCAACATAACAAGACTCTATCGAGAAGGTGTGCGTTAAGCTTCATTACCAGTTACTCAATGGCTTATCGAGTAAAACATGGCTTCTCGCTGTCTCCATCCTCGCTCTATCTTTCCGTCGGCGGAGTGACAAATTATATCTTAAAGTGAATGTGACGCATCTGTTAGTAAGTGAATGTGAGTTAGAGGATTAATACATTGCAAACGACGTTGTTCTTCCCACGTAAATCTAAGGAAAGCCTAGGCATCTGAAAGAGATCGCAGTACCCGTCCAGCTAAATACACATAAAAATAACGTTTTGGACATCAACACAGATGGTGATTAATGAAATGCTTCAGCTACTACGACAGTATCATCGAAACTGATGTGAGGATCCGAACCGTATGGGCTGGCTCAGTGTTTGCATAGTATAGTTACCGAAGTGAAGGCGTTCGACGTTTTGGGTGAGGTCGTGTTCAAAGATTTAGAGATTGACAGTTAAGATAGCCTTCAGAGTTTTTTACATATATGATTAAGAGGACTGTTCAAGATTAGCTGACCTCTGGTCATCAGTGACCGCTCCAGACAAATGCATATTCAGAGATTATGAGTTTATCAACGATTACGCTAGATTGACCGTACTCGAGGGAACCACTTTAGAGTTAAACGAAGGACATGGCTGTACGTCTGTGATGACATCAAACAACCACATCGGAAAGAAGAAGTTGTAGAAGAGCGGTTCTGGACTTTCTGTTTCCCACCATGCCTAAATCCTCCCGAATCGGACTGTTTAGTCATCCGAAAAGCTGTAGAACATGAAACAAATCATGCGATTGTGATGTACATCTATGGTCGACATCGACCGAAGGAGGCCAAAAATAACCATGGCTAAAACGGATTAAACTGGGAAAGGAAGCTAGAATGTTGTTCCAGTAGACATCAAAATATACAACGTGAACCGAAAAAATCGAATAGGATATAATATGTTACTGACTCACCTTCATTAGGTAGGTTATAAACACTTCGAAAGCAGCTAGACGCTCCTTATAGGTAAGCCATATCTCATTGGCTCGGTCGATGTCGACGGTCAGACGCACGTCAGATTTCAGCTCGAGAACAAGTTTTTCAATAAAGTTTTCTTGAAGCTAAAACATACAAATGATAATAATGAAGCGTTTCCCCGGGAAAATTGGTACATGGCAGTAGGAGAAGAATTATCCCTCTCGTAAAAATACCAGGATGAGTAAGACCTCAGAACATCACTGACGATGAGCTCTCTTGAACTTGCGAAATTCCTGCTAAATTTGACCAATCTCTTGCAATATCCGAACACAGTCAAGTTAAACGTCCTCGTTTGGAATTTATGTTAGTGTGTGTAGAATTTGCAAGTACAAAAAATGGTTTTTAATTGCAGGAACAGGGAAAGAAACAAAAGGGAATCCTTGTGTTAAGTACTCCAAGGTTTTGAACAGGAATTTTATAATGAATTAGTTATATTATTTTGGGTAGCGTTTCGCTTCTGACAAGGAAGCTTCGTCAGACCAATAGTGTCTGCAGGAACATGGTGTAAATTGCTTTTGGGCGTCATAAAGAATTTGACACATGAAGAGAAGCTCCCGATAAAAGGTGACCTCATTAGGAAGGTACTCGTCGAGTTGATAATCATGGTTATCGTAAGAGCCAAATTAAACGCCAATGGAACCAGACAAAAGACCCATCATCGAACACAGAAACTAAGGTTTACATGGATCATGTTAGCGACACGTCGAAAGGATCAATGAGAATCTTCGACAGCGCGGTTAAACGAGAACTGCAGTAAAGGCAAAAGCCTATTTTTAATGCAGTTTACGGACAAAAAACTTTCCCGTCTCACTATGAACTGTTTCTGTAGCATTAACTGCAAAGGTTGTACAGAGGTTCATATCAGACAAATGTCTAGAGCACTTAGTACCTCGATAAGATATCAGATACACAATCACCTAAACCTTCAATTGACGTTGCTCACACCTGCACAATAACAAAGCAATTACGGGATTGCAGATCACGAAAGGCGTGCATCAATTGGTTTCGTTCTCGGCCGTCTACCTTAGCAAGCTTAGCGGTTAACATGGTACTTTAACATAGCTAGATGCTATTTAGACCTGAACTTCCTTCGTGCTGACACGCTTGACCCGACGAAGTTTATGTGTCTGGAGAGAAACGTTAGCACAAAATGCTATAAAAGAATCAATACATATTTCCATTAAATCACAATGGTTTCCAGTTTGACCTCAAACATATTTCAACATCTTGCTATCATGAGATGCAACAAGACATCGGCTTTATTATTACTGCAATTGCGTCAACATTATAATCTTCTTGGCATATTTGGGATATGGTAAGATAATGGCGAGGAAGCATAACTAGAACAGATATGTTAGTAGTACAAATTGCTTCAAAATCACTTTTCCAATTTTTATTCAAATAAACGGCTTACATAAAGTTGAGATTAGTGTATCTGTCAATCTTTGCTTACTCCATACCGCGAAATTCCATTCCCTACAAAACTCGAGAGGCCATTCGAGTGAAACCATGTGACTAGTTTTGATGATGAATGTAATAAAATAAACCCTGGATTGACCTATTTTCTATTGATCAACTTTTGTTTGATTAGGCACGTTAAATGAAAGAATTTGAGCACATCGTCACATTACCGGAACAGTTTGGCTCATGCCGTTTACTTCCTCGCCAATGACATTCAGTCGATCGATATCAATTGCAGGGATATCCGCCTTCAATAATTCAGAATCCTGTGGCATAGCTTGCTTGGTTGACACCAAACGGGAGTGTTGCGCAGTCATGAGGCACGTCGCATGAATAAGATCATTCAGTCGCGTTTGACATTCGATTAGATCCACTTCTAAATCTCTGAGTCTGATGTGATTCGAATCCAATTCTGCATGCTTGATCCATTTGGAAGAATCCGAGAGCCATTTTTCGTATAAACGTCTGGCCGATTCCCTAGTACGTGTAACAACGTCGGTCATTAGTGCGGAGTTTGGGTTCTCAACACTGGAGACAATCATTGTGATGCGGTTTTCAAACCGCGTCAAAGCACGTTCACCGTCTTGACAAAGACGATATCGCTTCGTTTCATCCACGTGTTCGGTGGGTCTTGGCTTCAAGCTCTCCAACGTGCGTTCGAACTGTTTGGATTTATTGATTAAAATGTAAAAATCACGGTAACTTTGCTTTTAGATAATGAAAGTAATATAAAGTGAAGTTTTGTTATGCTCATATCGCCTGTACAACCGGTTTCTGGTCGTTTGACGTCATCTAGTGAAAGTAATACGATTGAGTCCAGTGAGCTTTGAAAAAGTGGTGAACGAAGTTATGCTTTGGAGCATACCGTTTGTTGCACGGACCTCACTTAATCGTAATACAACCAGTCTTTAACGAGTATTAGCAATACCACATTAGATTGAAGTTGAGAGGTGTAACCTGAATTGGTACAAGCATAGTGCCGAACCAAATAAAAAAACGGTAAATCACTAGTCTTGCACCACATCTGAAAACCGTTAAGTCATTTTCAGTCCAAAATTTCGAACCTGTGTGTGCTTAGTAATTGCCATATAACGTTCAGCACTAACGTGAGTATAATCTGAACGCTGAAAATAATTGTTTCAGTAATAACAGCCGTGGCGTTAACATATTGTATAAGGGCTAAGCAAACAATGTCAAAGTGTTCGCCAGAACTGACTTACGGTAGTGGAATGTAATTTCGGGGGGTGAGCAACACATTACTTTGGTCATTCATAAGCGCCTTGAGTGCTTGACCACGAGTCACTATGTGATTCTGTGTTTGAACATTGTGGTTCGTTGTACGAACCCTATGCAACAGTGGCATCCAAGTATAACCTTGTTTAATATTTATCCACTGTTTCAAGGCTCACTGAACCTAATCTTACTGTATCCACCTGACGATGGCAAACAGCCAGAAACCGGTAGTGGAATGTAATTTCGAGGGATGTGAGCAACACACTACTTTGGTCATCCATAAGCGCATTGAGTTCTTGACCACGGGTCACTATGTGATTCTGTGTTTGAACATCGTGGTTCGTTGTACGAACCCTATGCAACAGTGGCATCCAAGTATAACCTTGTTTACTATTTATCCACTGTTTCAAGGCTCACTGAACCTAATCTTACTGTATTCACCTGACGACGGCAAACAGCCAGAAACCGGTAGTGGAGTGTAATTTCGGGGGATGTGAGCAACACATTACTTTGACCTACAGTTCATGCATTCCCGTTTCGGAGATACGCATCAAGGGAAACATGATCACATTGCGGCATAAAGCGAAACAGACTTCCAAGAATACACCGGTAAGACAGAAAGAGAAAGTGGACAACAGGGCCAAGACTTCTTCGTATGAAATGCACCAGAGTTATCTATATGGTAGCTCCACCCCAGCCTGTGTTACATCACAAACGCAGTGGGAAAATAGTCACAAAATCTCTTGATAGTGATCTAGCAACATCGAATAAAATATTTTCCAACTGATCTTTTCGTAGACAAAATATAGGACAGCAGTTACGAAGTGTAGAATGTACATGGCTTTGCAAGCTGTTTAACAGAGGTCATTGAAACACTAGATGACCCCGTTTGCCGACTATTTGTGAGTCTAATGGGTACGACCACAAGTGCCGTATTATAATACGTTGTAATTGAATAGGTGTGGGCGATATTGCTTTTAATAGGCAGATCCTTGACTGTTTTCCTCTATAATGGGCCGAAAATCACCGCAAAATGGGATTGCGGAAGACATATTTAAAAAAGCTATTTCTCTGTAATTTAGAAGCCAGCTCGTGGTGACATTCATTGAACTCTTTTGTTCTTTCAACGATTCATAGGACGGTAATCATTTCGCCCAAGGTCGTCACGTGAAACCTTGTGTCCAATGAAAATTCGAACTATATTTCACCAGTGCGCGAGAACACATCACAGGCAAGGGAAAAACGACTCATTTATGATTGACGCACCAACATTTAATCGATCGTCAAAACCTTGGGGAAGAGTGAGATGCCGTATAAGATAATTAAAGTGTATGTGGCTGTAATCGACAGAATTTTGTTACAGTAATTTTGAAATCAATCAATAGGTGTTGTGTAAATGTTTCATTCTAACCATTTATTGTCTAAGTAATAACTCAGATGCCATTGGTTTGTAATACTATCATTGAAAATAATCCTAAAACCGCGGACTGTGATCATTAGATAAGTGCAAATAAAGTGAAGTTTTCAAGATTCAAAGTACAATATTAAGATTTGTCCTTGATAAACTAAGGTGATATCCTTGTAATTTAGTATAGCCGAGGTCAAGTAGTCTGTGTAATATCAGTGCACGAACAAGTAACATATTCACATGAACGAAACCAAACAATTAGAGCAAAAGAAATCATTTCAATAACATAATTCAAGTTATAAAATAAATACTACTGAAATGAAACAAGAAATGTGTATCGAGCATAACATGCTAAATATTCACCTGATTAAATGCAGCACCGATCGCTTTATTCGCGTCATTGCTCGGTAAAAACTCATTTGGAGAGGAAGGCATCTTGCTTAATCCAACCTTTTCTGGTATTTTATTGGTGATTTCTTCTACTTCCACTGACAGACCCTCTCGTGTTGTCTTGGACTTCACATGGTCTGCATCATCTTCTGGTTCAACTAGTTTCAAAGGTGTGCCCGGAACTGAACGGGACCTCGGCAAAGAGCTTCCACGGCGCTCGACTTGTTTCGATGGATATGCCGGTTGAGCCGCGATTCGGGACAGTTCAGAGATCGATTTATTCAATTTGAAGGAACCATTCAGTTTTGGTGAACTCGGTCCGGTTTCGAGTTTGTCTTCGAATGGTGAGTAGCGATAACGACTGGTAGAATTGGTCGACCTTGAACGGGCCAACGGGTTCATGGAATCCAAGCCGAGCTCACTTGCTGTTGTGTTATCGGTCGCATTATACCCGTTGACAATGTATTCGTATTCCCGTAGCTTGAGCCACAGCGTGTAGAGCTTTAACCGGATCAGACGGGATATGTCCTCAATGATTGGTCCGCCAAATGGGGCGTCACTAAAAACGATGGAAACGCTCTCAAACAAGTGGTTCTTGCATTTAGATAAATATGAATAAGATCAAATCATAATACAATTCTGTTTGCTTCCGAAATACCTGGACCGCATTATGAATACATTATAATATTAACATTACTACAAAGTGTAAGGTTTTGTGTGTTGATATGCATGACATTGTTTGGTTTGCCTCGTGTGTTCACTTGAACTCTTAGCTTTATGGCGTGTAGAACACATTCAAATCTGTCTGTGAATTCAAAATAGAGCATTCTAAACTGAAATGAAACGCAAGTATAAAATCCTCAATCTTTTTGGCTCACTGAACCTGATCTTACTGTCTTCACCTGACGATGACAAACAGCCTGAAACCGGTAGTGGTGTGTAAGGGATGGGGATGTGAGCACCACAATACTTTGAGATTTGATTTCTTTGTAGTATTTTTACATGATATCATTTTATCACATTTTATTCAGGAAAAACAAAGAACCACATGCATTGAAACTGCAAAAACACGCTGCTCTTCACGCAAAAATGCATTTCCAGTCAATCTCCTGTATGAGGCGTTTGCTTGTGTTATTTTACTTCTTCATGTTCCAGACCTGTGCTCCGCGATGGTGACGTATCTTTTTGTATTTTCCTGGTTACGCCTAGACCATTTTTCTTCTAACAACAAATTTTGGTGGTTAATAATATTGAGTTTGAACTAATTACTGTCCAAAGTATTTTTGTAGAGTTATTGAGTTATTTTGCAGTCGTGATCTCTTTAGAGGCGCTTACAGATCCTTTCACAATGCTTTGTACAAGTAAATCGAGTTCCACATTTTTACTTGTTCATAAATGATACCCGTTGGACATTGTTGTAAAGAGTCCGTTACGAGATGTTGCAAAAATAATTCAAGTCTCAATGATTAGGATTTGAGTGATAAATTGACTAACACCAGTCAATCAATACTTGCTATCCGAACAACAAATGCCCGACCAATGACGTTTGTCTAACCGACTTCACGACTGACAGAAATCTGACTTTAAATGGGTGAATATGTATCCGTAATACCCACAACATCTACTTGTCATGGAGATTGTGAGAGACAATCGTCCAAAGGTTTCAGGAAAGTGAAGGAGTTTCGCTGACCTGAAGCTATCAAGAGTTATGACAACGCATCAGATAAGGATCTATGGAGAGTTTACCAGTTCACTGAGAAAGATGTTCGGATTGGCTTTCATTTAGAAGGCTCATCAAAAAACTACTGGACAGTTCTAAATGGGAAAACATTGAGAGATGAACCAAGAGATGAACTTCCACAACGTATGAGATAGTGTTTAGTGTGGTGCCAACCGACATTGATGGTGAGAGATTGAGGCGTATAGATAAATCTGATTATTAACTAAGGCTTTACCAAAGGCCAAACCTTTGGACAAGTAACTTAGTACCTATACTGTCGAAAATCACATTCAGCGGACAGCAAACTTACTCAGCTAACAGCCCACGTGGTAGCCGATCAACTAGTGTCAGAGCCAAATTCTTGGTCTCTACAAATTCTTCATTGAGTATTTCAATTTGACTTTGATAAATGTCGTGAGGTCGGCTTTGTCCACCGGGTGAAACCGAGGCTTGCCTGCTGGCAGGTGGGTTTCTAGAGGCTTCCAGTAGACAATCTTGCACACGTTTTAATAGCTAAAATTCAAACACGCTTGAATTAGAAGATAATCTGTTTGCATGCGAAATCTTACAATCTTTTTATTGAGTAGAATTGATAAAATGATAAACACGTGAAAGTAAAAGGAAAATAGTATTTGGTAGAGAACGGGGAAGTTGCCAGATATCCCAATATGCGTTGGAAGTCTACTCCAGGTTTGTTTCATACAAATCATGTGACCTTCGGCACATACACTGGTAATGTGTTAATTCATTAATCAAAATCTTCTTCAATATAGTCATCATCTTCATGAAACACAGATCAGGTGTCAGGCAACCTGCCAAGCAACATGAAGCAGAACAAACAGATATGCAAACGCGCAAAAAAGCGGACGTTCGGAATATGCAAATGCGCAAAAACGGCTTGTTTTTACAGTTTCGCTTCATGCGTAAAAAGATTAGATCACACGCTATACAAAGTTCTGCAGAATACGATTGGGCGCATAGGGAACCTTCGTTGTAAGATAAAACAATCCTGTGCCAATGCCAATTGTCGTTGGCCTTACAATCATCAGATGACATATCTCAATCCATCAATACTTGCTGCATACGGGCTCATGGTAACCTGTGATCATAATTCATTGGGTACGTGAGAATCGGTAAACACGAGTTCGTAACAATTATGCATTCATTATCGATTGCAGTTTATCGATCGCTTTTGGCAAGCATAACAGAAAGAAAACAAAGAATGGAAAATCAGCAATCTGTCTGAGTTAATGTCGCAAATCCTCAGATTTGAAAAACGATGTACGAAAAACCAAGAAAATATCATGCTCCTATGATGGCTGTTTGAAAGATTCTTTGAGTTGCAACAGTAGTATGTGTGGACAAATTCGTCTTATTCTTCTAAGTCAAGAATAGACTGCATGTGGATCGAGATACTGTTATAAATGCTTATTAGCATGCATTTCCATCAACCACACCCTACGACCGGTTTGCACTCATCAGGTATGGACTGTACGATCAGGATCCGCATACGCTTGAAACAGTGGATGAATGGAAAACAGGTTGCGCTTGTATGCCACTGTTAGTACCACGAAGCTGTCATGTTGCCGGAGATTAAACAATCACAATGTGATTCTATTGCATTCTAGGTCAAGTTCATTCTAATGGCAATATTTTGGCGTGGTTTTGCAGAAGAGGATCATGGATTAATGTCCAAATGCGCATATTCAGCAATCAGTTGAGCTTTTCTTATTCCTATTCTGACCAATAGTAATCCCAGAAGCCTAAAATCGCTTAGACTCAGACGTTGAATGCAAAACATTTCAGTTTAACTTTGCACTGAAATACGGACATTAGCGGTAGGCGAAATCGGAAATTAGTAAACAGACCAGTCCTCCTAAGTCTTGAATACCATTCATTGAGCGTGATTGCGAAAACACAACTTTCGAAAAATAGTTCATTTCTGTGTTGAAAGCACTTTGGCGAAATCAAAAGATAAGGCCGATTTCGATCAAAGCAGCTTCTCAACTGTAAACCATGGGCTAATCCAAGCTGGAAAATTGGGCTAATGCCAGGACGTGTATCGATTTCGTATATCGGAATAATAATAATAAAATTGTGTAAGTTTCTTGCCTGCGTGTGCGCATGATATGTTACCAATTAGTTGGTTCCGTCTACAAACTAATCACAAAGATACCACAATTATGAGAGTGGGATGAAATAAAGATAATTCCATTGATCAATATTTTTAGATTATCTCTGATAAAGATTGCGGTTCTGTAAAATATCACATTTACACATTTAAACGATCTATGCAGGTGAATAGTGCATCAGATCAGAGTGATCTAGAAGCAAAAGATGATGGCGTATCGAGCCATTTTGCCCAGTGGTTCGTTATGAGAACCATATTTAATGGTGGCTGCAAAGTATAACTTTGTTTACAACGGTATAACCGTTTCAAGACCTGATGATGATAACAAACTTCCAGAAAAACGCCTATGGACTGGAACTACGGTTATGTGGCCAAAATAATATATTCAAGATTTAAGATCCTACGCGTTGTACCCCATATCATATTTACCAAATTCGCGCGTTTGGAATTATTAAGTGAAATGACTGTCAATGAACATATAGTTGGGCGGGACCTTTGTCAAAGAAACGAAAAGAAGTCTCCTGACACCAACAAAATTACCCCCGCCATAC
>JACCGJ010012687.1:0-37938 GCA_013407085.1 Atriophallophorus winterbourni
AAGCACCGCGTTATAGCCGATGCTGGAAAAAGAAAAAGCAGTTTCTCTTCACCAGCACGGTGAGAGGTCAGCTAAAGTAGCATTGTGTATAATAAAATAAAAAAACACAGAGAACTCTAGCCCTCACTTTATTTACGGGATAACGCTAAAAAGATGAAAAACCTAAGCTTGTTTAGCAATTAAGGAGAGTAATCAGGAAACAACTTACCCCAGTTGCGGTCCAAACCCTGCCTAAAACTAGACACGGTACTGCAGGATATAAGTTCTTCTGGAAGAATGTTACAGAAGTTAACAACCCTAAGGCTGAAAAAGTGTTTCCTGGAGTCTAGCCGACATCGTTTCTTAGCAATTTTAAGTGAGTGGCCCCGGGTGCCCAGCTCGGGACTTAAGGTAAAGAAGTCTTTCATTTGCACGCCACTCAAACCCTTCAAGATCTTAAAGGTTTCTATTAAGTCACCTCTTAAACGACGGCGCCTAAGGGAGAAAAGATCGAGAGACATTAGGCGCACAGCGTACGGTTTTCCTCGCTGACCTTCAATCATGCGAGTTGCGAGGCTCTGTACGCTTTCAAGTTAAAGGATGTCCTTTTTGTAGTGAGGACACCACGCCTGAACACATTATTGGAGATGCGACCGAACTAATACCTTGTACAGTGGCAGGAATACATCAGGTCTTCTGCTCGATAGCACTGATTTCAGCCGAAAAAGTACCTTGCGTGCACGCTGAGCCGCAGCGGCACATTGGTCCTCCCATTTGAAGTCAGCCCTAACCAGTTCACCCAAATCCTTAACACACTGTGTTGCGGTAACACTGAGGGAATTCCCCGCCACCTGGACCGAAATCTTATCAACCAGTGTTGACAAGAGTTGGCTCTTATTTAGGTTCAGTGGGAGATCCCACTGGTAAGACCAGTTTATGACCCGCTCAAGGTCGTGCATCAAGGTATCTTCATCCGTTGATCCGATGAATTTCACATCATCCGCGAAAATGAAGCATGGGCACTTCAATTCAGAGGAAAAGTCATCGATGAAAATCAGTAATAGAAGAGGACCAAGTACCGAACCTTGGGGTACACCACTGATCACGTCGGTTTGATTCAACAGCGTAGATCCTACTCTCACTCGGAATGTCCTACCTGTAAGGAAGGCCTTTATCCAAGCAAGTAGACTACCCCGTATGCCTTTGGCTGCAAGCTTAATCTCTAGAAGGCGGTGATTTACGGAATCGAAAGCCTTGCTGAAGTCTAGGTAGAGGGCTTCGACAGGCTTCCCTTCATCCATCCTTTTAGTGGCAGTATTGAGAAAGCTAAGGAGGTTAGTCAGACAGGATCTACCCTTAAGAAATCCATGCTGAGTTACACTCAACAAAGAATGCCGACAAAGATGCTGACAGATGTTATCACGCAGCAGTTTTTCCATTACTTTCGAGACGGTGCTGGTCAGGCTGACCGGTCTATAGTTACCAACAGTTGACCTGCAACCGCCTTTGTGTATTGGCACGACTATGGCTTCCCTCCACTTACTGGGAACAACTCCTAGTTGCAGGCATGAATTAAAGAGCTGGCAAAACGGTTCGGCAAGCACGGAGGCAAGATTCTTAAGCATAATTGAGTAAATGCCATCCGGTCCCTCAGATTTGTTGACCCGAACATGGATAAGTGCGTCAAACACCTCAGCCTCATTGAAGGACAACTCATCTAATACATGGACACCAGGTGTCAGGCTGAGCAGACCTGACGGTGCGTTTGAAGAATTATCCCGTCGTTGAACGCTACTGAAAAACCCTGAGAAGGCAGTCGCCTTAGACAGGTCGGTATCGGCAACTTTTCCGTCCTCCAGTTTCAAATCCCCTATGTTTTTCCTAGTTTTTCCTTTTGACTGTGCGTAGCTATAAAACCTTTTCGGGTTGGATTTAGCATCCCTAGCTAGAGATAACTCAAAATCCTGTTTGAACACACGTTGTAATTTAACACAGGCATTCCGAGCGGTTTTGTAGCGGGCCCAAGAACCAGAAGTAAGGGATTGCTTATATTGCCGCCATAGACGATCCCGTTTACGGGTAGACCTACGGACTCGGGGAGACCACCAGGGTGGCCTTCAATGCCTTCTCACACACTGCAGCGGAGCGTGCTTGTCTTGTAACTCGTTTAGATACTTGGAAATTCTATCCCAGTTTTCACTTACATTTGAATCGCTAGATAACTGAAAGGAAGATTTTGAAGTCTGCAAGAGTAAACCCCATTCTACAAGCCTAAAATTGCGTCTAGGACGAGAGAAAAGTTTGCGAAAACACAATATCGCTTCGAAGCGATATATTCTTCTTTGTATTCTTTGAATTAAAAAGTCGATTGGTGTTCACTTGGATGACGGAGATGGAGCAGCTAAAAATGATGACCTTTTGTATTATCCGCACAGATGAATAATCCTACAAAAAGTAACACCACGTACGGAGAAGACGAATCACCGGAAATTCAAAATGACGCGCAGTACGTCTGAACAATTCTCAACAAACAAGGCTCGCAGAGAATTGTTCAGCCTGCGCTCAGCGTTGTCATGCCGAAAAGCTTCTACCTTCATTCCTTCATTTAAGGAAGTCGTGCGGCTTCAGTTGAATACTGTTTTCAATCCGGGGCACCATACTTGAAAAAAGATATTGTGTGTCACTAAAGAGTTTAGCCTTGTGACTATGAGGGTCAGACAGGTCAAACATATGAGGCAAGACTCGGGGACCTCCATATTTTCTCACTAAAGAGAGAAAAGTTTGCGAAAACACAATATCGCTTCGAAGCTTATCATTACGTGATCACTTTTGCAGAGCGGCGGTAGCTACTTTAAATGACTAATGGCTTCTAGCTGGGACGACAATACCAAATCAAGAGTGGATGAAGTGCATCCATGGCGAAAGATGATCCCTTGCCCCATTGAGTTCGCATTCAATTACAGCCTCATGAAGTCACGCAAAAGTTAAAAAGACTTAAACGAATGTTTTTTAGCTTGCTGTTTTATTGAGAATATCGAATTGTACAACACTAGACAGGATTTCTTCAACTGAGGTTCTCCTGGACTATGTTGCTGATATAAAGAGATGCGGCTTACAAGGGCTTGACCCCCTGTCGTCTATCAAGAAGAAGCGCAGTTTATGTTGCTTTTATATCCCATGTGCACTTACACACCACAATCGGTTCTTAGCTGTTTGCACTCCTCGAGTGGAGACTGTTAGATGTGTAATGGTGTAATAATAATAATATAATACTGTAAGATTGGGCTCAGTGAGAAGCTGTTTGTGGAAAACTTAGTCCCATTACATTGTACCCCCCTTCTCGCTCTGTACATCTCATTGTTTATGTTGAACGGCACCATATCTGTATCAGATTGTGCAAATATAATAATAATAATAAAGATATTGTGCCGCGGTTATATGGTTAATAAGCTTGCGGTACCTTTTACCGTTGGGAGAAGAAAGACCCTTATTTCAAACCTTGTATGTATGTATGATGTATGAAAGCACAAGCCTGATCCAGGCAAAGTGCCGCACAGTTAGATACTGCACGTGGGCTGAGATACTGTCAGGTTGCCCAGGCCTAGACAGATGTGAGAAATAGAGAGAAAGATGGTAGTAAGACTCCAGCGTGTTTCAGCATGCAGCTCATTACCCGTGGCCAATCAATTTAGCACGATGTTAGCCGCACAGCACAGAAGTACTGTACGATTGCACATCCGTGCAAACCTTCACTGTCTTATGGCTACATCCAATCACGGAAAAGGCTTCTGAAGTCAACCTCGAGAAAAAATCCGGAAGCGGAGTCCTGTTGGGCAGTCTGAAGTTGTATTCAACTTCGTCCTGCCAACTTCTGCGTCGGCATCGTGGTCCAAACGTATCAGTCTACCTATTCCTTTGGTTCCAGGGCAACCTGGCAGCATCCACGACACACCTGGTATGGTATGATGGTATGAAAGCACAAGACAAAGTGCCGCACAGTCAGAGACTGCACGTGGGCTGAGATACTGTCAGGTTGCCCAGGCCTAGACAGATATGAGAAATAGATATTAAAGATGGTAGTGAGATTCCATCGTGTTTCAGTATGCAGCTCACTACCCGTGGCCAATTAATTTAGAACGAATTTGGACTCTCAATCTGAGGTGCATTACTGGTACCATTACATTGATCAACGTTTATGCACCGACACTGTCTACTCCTCCTGCTAAAAAAGACGCTTTTTATCATAACCTCACAACAGTTTTCAAAATGATTGTATGAAAGCACAAGCCTGATCCTGGCAAAGTGCCGCAAAGTCAGAGACTGCACGTGGGCTGAGATACTGCCCGGTTGCCCAGTCCTAGACAGGTATGACAAAAGAAATAGAAGGAAAATAGAAAATAGAATAAAAAATGAAAAACCTGCCACAAAAAACTGTGTAGTGCTATTGAGTGATTTCAATGCCAGAGTTGGTTCAGATTACGAGTCTTGGCAAAACTGTCTCGGAAGGTTGGGTGTAGGTAAAACCAATGAAAATGGGCAACGCCTTTTAAAACTGAGCACAGTTCAGTCTTTACGTCAGTAAAGAAACCACAACATAAAGTCTCTTGGAAACATCCTCGTTCTAAGCATTGGTATCAGCTTGTTCTTATTCTTGTTAAGCGCACTAGTATATGAAGCGTACTCCTCACCAGATCATATCATATACTAGATTTCACCGCGCCAAATTGCTAAGCCAAGGATAGTCATCAGTCGCATGTGCGAACTTAATCGAGCTGCGCGATTTGCAAAAGCCTTCACAGCCGAGTTCAACAAGACGACTCCATTCTAATCGGCTTCAGAAAAATATGAATCGCTAAAATACTGTATATGCTGAGTCGCACTTTCCACTTACGGTCCGAAGAAATCTCGAACGAGTAACTAGTTCGAAGCAAAAGCTCATGAGATAACTGCTCTTTTGAACAAGAGACGATCAACATTCTTGAAGTTCAAAGGTATGCCAACAGATGAAAACTTACGACTTCTAAGGGCAGCTAGAAATGAGGTCCAACAGACTGCAAGACGATGTGCAAATGTCTATTAGACTAAAATTAGGCTCAGTATCCAAAGAGCTGCGGTTACTGGAAATTTTCACAGTATGTGTGATGGAATCAAAAGAGCCATTGGTCCAAACAAACTTTAAACGGCTCCCATTAGGTCTGTAGCTGGTAACCTGATTTCCCACAAAGCTCAGCAGTTGGAAAGATTCTTAGAGCACTTCTCCTCTCTCTATTCCAGTGACAGTACGGTTTCACCGCAGTATCTTAGCCCACGTGCAGTCTCTGACTGTGCGGCACTTTGCCTGGATTAGGCTTGTGCTTTCATATCATATCATATTTCACCGCATGCACTTAAAAATGTTAAGCGGTTGCCAACCATTGTCGAGCGGTTGCCGACTATTGAAAATCTAGATACTCCCCTTACTCTTGATAAGCTCAATAGGGCAATTGACCCCCTGGCGAATGGGAAGGCCCCTGGTGACGACGGAATTCCACCTGAGCTCATCAAATGCTGTAGAACAGCATTATTACACTCTTTTCACCATTTTATTCTTCAGTGCTAGCAGGAGGAGTGTCCCACAAAAGATGCGTCACACAATGATCATCACGCTATTTAAAAATAAGGGTGACAGAGGCGACTTCAACAATTATAAAGGAATCTCCCTTCTAAATATTGTAGTCAAAATGTTTGCTAAAGTCTTACAAACCCGGCTACAAGTTTTGGCTGATAGAGTTTACTCTGAATCTCAATGTGTCTTCTGCAGGGTCATATCAACCTTTGACATGATCTTATCCCTGAGACAACTTCAAGAACTGTTTAGAGAACAGCGTATGCCATTATACACTGTTTTTATTGATTTAACGAAGGCATTCAACTACGTCAGAAGGGATCAGATAGGCTGCCCCTAAGACTGCTTAAACTCGTTTTTTCGTTCCACTCAGGCATGAATGGTTTAGTCCATTTTAACTGTTTCAGTTCAGAGTCCTTTGAAATTCGTCGAGGAGTCAAACAATGGCGTGTTCTTGCTCTCTCGCTGTTCGACATTTTCTTTTGCTGTGCGGGTGGCAAAACAGCTGTCATTTTGTCCCGATTGAACTCCCGTGTTTGGGGCAACCGCGAGTTGACTGCAAAGGCAAAGGCATCTTGTGCCGTTTAAACTCTCGTGTATGCTGCAACCGCCAGCTGATCGTGAAGATAAAAATGATAGCATATGGCATACTAAATGATTTGCTGTATTGCAAGGAAACCAGGATAATCCACACAAGACAAAGGAAAGCTGAATGCTTTCCACCATGTTTGGAACATATCTTGGATGTACAAAGTGACTAATGCTGAAGTGCTTTCAAAAGCTGGTTTATTGAGCATGTTCACCCTACTTCGGCAGTGCCGTCTGCGGTGGCTTGGACAGGTCCACAGAATGGAAAATGGTCGTATTCCGAAAGATCTACTCTATGGTGAGTTGAAATCAGGAAGTCGACCATTGGGCAGACCGCACTTGCGTTACAAAGACTTTTGCAAAAGAGATATGGAAGCTCTTGGCATTGACCCCGTGAATTGTGAAGAACTTGCTCTCAACCACTCACGTTTGAGGTATTGTGTAAAGCGTCGTCCGCAAGCTGGGGAGGAACAGATACAGCTCTTAGCTGCTGAACGTAGATCACGCCGCTGGCGTGCAACTGACGCCGATCGACCGATTACTGGACTGTTTAGTTATAAGAAAAGCTGTGGAACATGAAAAAGTCACGCGTTTGTTATGTAAGTAAACTGCGTACTAGGTTGTAGTCAAGAACACACTTCTTCGGCTACCTCCATTTCTTTTTTATAAAAGAAAGTTTGAATTTTTCTAGAATTCACAAATACTGAACGTCTTTGTTCTTGTAATGTTTATCGTTTGTGTTTTAATTAGCTGCTGTCCATCATCTTTTGGATTGATTGGACATGCAGCTTACTAAACTCTCACCTTTCGATTATGAGATCTCACCCATGCTCCATTTACACGCCAGCGATTTGTACGAAACAATTCTGGCAACGGCGGGTGCTTCAGAACAAACCTCTGACACCTTTCGACTTTATCGACTATCGCTCCGTGATATTTATACCGATACTGTCTGTTAAATCACACGAATATGGGGAATAATGTGTTGGCCCAGTTGATATAAGGTACTCCACTTGAACCTTCTCCTAGGATGCATAGGGAAACACACTGGGGTCTCACTGCTATTTTTCTTCCCTTCTATCTGTCTATGTCCGGGCAACCTGACAGTATTTTAGCTCACTTACGATCTTACTGTTTGGCAGTTTGCCTGGATCAGGCTTGCGATTTCCCACATATAAAACATGCATATCTGAAAGCAGAAATTTTGTCAGCGACTATGGGTGTTTTGGAATTTTCTCAACTACTCATTCCGAAGATGACTGTTCGGCCCTTAAACCTTTGTTCTGAAAATCAGGATTTTCAAATCTTCTGGACATTTTACCTTGTTCACACGGTTATAACGGTCCATCGTTACTTTAAATACATACATACATATTATATAACCACACTTATTGTTGTGAATAGACGAATGTTTAATTCACGAAAATAGACTATCATGTTATCACAATTTTTGTTTCTAGAGGTTTTGTATTTACTTCCTTTGTGCCTTAATTTTCCGGTCTTATGGATGATGGTGAGTTTCATTTTGTATTCATTAAATTCAACAATGTTAGATTGGAAAAAACTCAAAAGTGAACTTTCTCGAAAGCGCGGTGCTGCTAGAAAGCGCCGTCAACTGGAAGTCATCGTCCGTTCGGACGCGATGAAAGAAATGTATCAAAATTTGACCGAGGCCGTGGTTAAACTCTACAAAGGTTCGTTCGAACATATGTAATGTAAATACTCTGCTCCAGATAATCGTAATGGTCTCAATTCGTGGGAACATTTCCGAGCGGCTGCTACGAAATTGGCAGAAATGCACCGTTTCGTCAATTTAACCATCACTAGGTTATACGAGCTAGGAGCTACCGAGGGTGCAGCAGACTACTCAGAAGAATTTTATGAAAAAGTGCATGACATTTGGGCTTGCTCACGTAATCAGGTTTGTACCTATTGCTTTTGTTTTGTCCGTCGGAAATACGTGATGCTGCGTGGTCAATGTGTTTTTGTTGTTGCTTTTTTGTTTTCTGTGTAAACCTGCCGATATCACAGATCATCTGTGGCTTTTTAAACTGTCTACCTTTTCCCACATGAGTGTATGTATGAAATCACAAGCAGGATTCAGGCAAAGTTCCACACAGTCAGACAGCACGTGGGCTAAGTTTCTGTCAGGTTGTCCAGGCCAAGACAGACATGAGAAATGAAAATGTGTTTTGTTCTACGTTTTGTTCTGCATAAGCATTCGTTTTATTTTGGCAGTTGTTGTTGTATTACAACAGGTAAATTAAGTGCTAATCATTATACATAATTATTTCGATTAAATACGGTGGAACTACATGCAAACGTGTATTTATGTAATTATGCATAATGATACATAATTATTTCGATTAAATATGGTGGAACTGCATGCACACTTGTATTTATGTCGATTGAATGTTATCATATCCCGTGGGGTCCGCGCAAGTACTAAACTAGGTATTTTATTGATATCTGCTTATTGCTTGCACCGCAACTTCGAGTACCGACTGTCAAGTTTTTCAAGATTACTTTACGGGATTCCGTTGTCTTTTCAATGCCCTGATCTAACACTCTGGGTTTAATGCTGATTGGAGGGGGTTCGAGAAAGTAAAGTCACTTGGTTGGGTTCACGTTCACAATCTGTTCGTCTATTTTGCACCAGTTGATCGATACATTGATTTTAACCAACCTCCAACATAACTCTTGTCGCTAACTAATAGGTTATGCGTTTTCCGTATCTGTAACCTGTTGGAACTGGGCTTGATATTTCCGCGTGGCACTAATCTTCGATGGTACAATATGGTATATGCTATGAAAGCAAAAGGCTGGTCCATGCAAACAATCACAATGTGAGGGCTGAAGACGCTCAAAATGACCAATGTATTGTTGTGTATATCGATAGTCGAAACTCATCATCATTGTCATTGGCAGCATTGCACCGGTTTCAAGTGTCAAGAGGTTAACGGCCATACGAACATGACCTTTTAAAAATGGGGAAGAGTGGGACGCCGAGAGCAGCATCAGCATGACAACTGGTATCGAGACGAAAGTAATGTGTTGCTCACATCCTCCGCACGTTTACACCACTACCGGTTTCTGGCTGTTTGCCGTCGTCAGGTGGAGACAGTAGGATTAGGTTCAGTGAGCATTGAAACAGTTATACTTGAATGCCACTGTTAAATACAACGAAACGCGATGTTCAAACACGAATCCCATAGTAATTTTTCGTCCAGCGCCAGCTACGCCTATGGATCACCAAAGTAATGTCTTGCTCGCCCCCCCCGCGCGCTTAATCACCACTACTGGTATCGAGACTTTAGAATTAAGTGAACCATTCTCGGTTATTCGCACGTGTATCTCGGAAGACAAACATGATACCATCTTGGATTCAAAATTGTCCCAGTATGGCATCTGTCTTTTATCCCAATGCTCACCTCTAAATCGATTACGCAATCATAGAAATTGCCGTTTCTATGGGAGTTACATCTAGTTGCAGCCTGATTGGCTTGCACGCATGAACACTATTAACTACAAGTTTATGGGTTGAGTCCACCGGTTTCAACTACTTAGGCACTACAATTTATTCTATTACGGAAGGCTTATTCCAATAAACGTTCACACAACATTGTCAGCGAGTGGTGGGTAGCACGGCGATCAGTTCATCAGCATATTGAAAGTTTCCTGGACCGAAACATCGAATTCAGAAGCTGTTGCGCTGGAAGTACCCATCATTCTTGCATTTTTATTGGTAACCCTGCGTATGAGAAGCGGTTCATGAAGGCAATCTCTGTGTAAAGCTGTGCACCACTTTTTTATTAAAGTTTATCGTCTGGTGAGCTAAATTTAGCTCCTTGGCTTTGTAAATTGCAATCCGCCATGGAATGCCACATCACAAAGCTAGCTTTTCCTTGTTTGTAGTCGACATCTTTCTATGTGCTTATAGGGACGAACAAGCCAAACTTCTGTCCGCGTGCTATTCTGCGGTGATTTTTCTAAATGTACGTTACTAACACGATTTGGGAAATGTGCACCTGAGCTTCCACCTTCACGCATCATTACTGCGTCGAGTTTTATTTCATTTTTCTCACCATTTGTGAGCCTGTTTTGTCTACAAAATATGTGCGGTGATTTGGTGGTGTTATTTACTCAATTAGTTGCCTTCTATATCTCCAGAACATCTCGTACAGTTTTCTTCAAGACTATCTATCACGACCGGGCGACCCACCGCCCAATCCTCTCCGTCGAGCCAAACGTCTCACGAATCGGCGTTTTTTATCCCCACGTTTAAAAAATCGCGTCAAAACACCGAGCCTATCGTCCAGCTTTGATCCCATTCATCTGCCATCATCAACCACCAACATTTCCGAGGATGATAGACCAGATGGTTTGACATCGAGCACTGGTTCACACATGGATTCTGTTCCTATGAATTGTGACACATCATGGAACGAAGATAATTCCTGGTCTGGAAGTAGTTGTTCCTGTGAGAACGATTGCACAACCGACACTTCCACGTCCTCGAACTCGGAAGATGATGGTTCACACACCCCTCCTGGCCGATTTATCTCTGAGTCGCCAAACCCGTTATTGCCGTAACTTGTTTGCTTTTCCTGGTCCCGCTTCTGGCTTTGCTTTCCCAGTTAGAATTTTCAATGTGTGGCTATTTTAAATTATTTTGATTCATTCAATTTCCATCCCCCGTATACACGTGAGTGTTGTTTCTTGGTCAACCGTGATTTTGGGTTTTGGGAATACAGACATGTTATGATTCTTATCATATTTTGCTATTGCAACTATGGCGCATCATGTACAGCTTGTTTGCTGTTAGTTCAGTTTTGTACCATCCTTGTTTTGCACCTTCCAAGTGCAAAGTTCTGTTACGGGATTTAGACTGCATCAATTGCACTAAGCCTCAACAATGTAGAACATGCAACTGTAGACTGTTTTACCGATTTGTGTGGTTGCGTTACTAGTAAATGTATGTATGCATGTATGAAAGCACAAGCCTGATCCAGTCAAAGTGCCGCACAGTTAGATGCTTACGTAGGTTCGGATACCGTCAGGTTGCCCAGGAAACAGAGAATAGAGATGGTAGTGAGACTCCAGCGTGTTTCAGCATGCAGCTCATTACCAGTGGCCAAATCGGTGAATTCAGCTCGCAAGTTCAAAACAATGGTAGCGTTTAGTAACTTGTGTCAAATAGGCTTTTCTTTATTCATGAAAAGAATGTTTGCAATGAACGGGCTAGGGCAGATCTGCTCTTCTAGGGGATTCGAAGCCGATTGGCAAATGTGCAATAGAACTTCGCAACGTACGAGGTGATTTTTAGTCTACGTAAAAGCATCACCGATGTTTCGCTATTGTGACAGTAGTTCTCGATTGCTATACGTGAGGTTAGAAAGCGACCTACTTTTGCTCACTTTGCAGTTACTCTCAAACTCGTATTTTCGATTCCATGACTTGTACGTACGTACGAAAGCAAATGCCTGATCCAGGCAAAGTGCCGAACAGTCAGAGACTGCACATGGGCTGAGATACTGTCAGGTTGCCCGTGCCTAGACAGATATGACAAAAGAAATAGAAGGACAATAGAAAGGAAAAAGAAATGGTAGTGAGGCTCCAGCGTGTTTCAGTATGCAGCTCACTACCGGTGGCAAATCAATTTAACATGACTTGTACCGCACAACCAAGCGGTGTTTTGTATTATCAATTCGGTGATCATTGATTCCCTACTCAAGTTGCTGCATAACGTAGAAATTTATGGTTTTCTTGATTCAGCTATATTCTACAGGATCGCGTGACAGGTTTTACACATTTCGTTGTCATACTAGGAAACTTTATCAACACAACAATTTATCAAGGTTTTAACGTTGAGAATAATCTGCTGTTTGCAATCTCATCTATCCTCATTGATTGACGACAGCGACACGTTGCTCTTTAACCGCAAAATTCTTTCGCTGTTTGATTGTCAGAAAGTTAACCGACACGATTTATGCTTTGCCATAATCAAATTGATGCCATTCTTGGCTCATGTGCTTTTTATTAAGTGATTGGAGTGCTGATGCAGATACAGTTCTTGGCTGTTCAACGCAGATCACGCCGACAGCGTGCAACTGACGCCCTACAACCGAGTCCTGTAATCGTTTCAAGCGGTGCGAGAGAGATTGTTCCTCCCGAATCGGACTGTTTAGTCATTCGAAAAGCTGTAGAACAAGAAATTTCATGTGTTTGTGATGTATGTTCATGGTGGACGTCGCATGAAGGAGACCAACAGCAACAGGAGGGTTGATATTGTACTTTTCACAAAGAAAAGCTAATCGCAGATTACATGTGATTCTTGGTTAATTCCGTTAGTTTTGCAGTATTTCAACCGAATTCTTGTTCACATTTGTCCTTGGCATTCAACTCCGATTACTGGCCTATTGATAGAAAAGCGTGTCTCATGTACTAATCGCGTACCTGCCATTGCTATGGAATATATTTTGAATGTTTTATTAATAATGTCCCCATCACAGATGTGCATTTGCTAGAGTACATCTCTGTCGATTTCGTACTCTAAGGCTAACAATGACTGGGTATTGATTTGTTAGAAATAAGGTGCTGTGCGCCGGCTATCCCTCTGCGCGAAGCCACTCATGATTTAGAAACGTGTCCTACTTTACAGTGGAGCTTTCGAATCAAAGTTTTCTTCTTTAGAATGGTTCTATTATTTGGAGTTGTTCGCTTAATCAGTGTATCGTACTATGCTCAGTCATGTGTTACGACCAAATTTGATTTTGTTGTAGATCCTGCACTAAGGAGAATGGTCAGAATGGCATTATGGAAGTTATCTTGCTGTCTGTGCCCTGCCCATCAACAGTACCTATTTGCTGTCGAAAGCGTAAACTGTTCGTTTAGATTATACACGCGATCTTTGTGACCATCGCGTATAGCATGCTAAGTTCAAATTCACACTCCTTTTTATAGGCCTCATTCTATCGTAACTGAATCAGCGTCAAATATAACCAAGCGTTATCGACGTGATACAGTCTTTTATTCTGATGACAAAACTTTACGCCACTTTACATTTTGAACATGCAATCATTCACGGTATATGGTATTGTATGAAATCACAAACCTGATCAAGGCAAAGTGCCGCACAGTCAGAGACTGCACGTGGGCCAAGATACTGTCAGGTTGCCCAGGCCACGGTCATCAAGTAAGAGCCGGGTTCGACTGAGCTAAGAAGATTATACCTACATTATTGTATTTTTGGTAGCTCGTGTAGATGTTGCGCGATACGATGTATAGTGTATGTTTGGTGGCGTCAATCTCGGCTAATTAGCATAAGCCATGATTAAACAAAGCAATGTTCGAGGGTATTTTGCCGACCGTATATCTTGTGACCTCCATACGACATTGTTTTGCAGAGGCTGTTGATCTTTAAAACGTCTCCGAGATTACTTATGCGTCTCCTTGTTTAATAAGTGAACATTGGTACTAATTCGTTGGCGAACGCTTTTCTTGAGATGCCTGCGATCTTCGTTTTTTGTTGTATCAAACCGCCATCCATTCTCTTCAGGATTATCGATTGTGTTGTCTGCCTAGGAATCCCTGAGAGCCCACACTCCTGTATTACTTGTTCAGACTTTTAATCAAATACGTGGGTGTACTAGCAATTGCATTGGAAAAACTTGTCTCACTTATAGTTGATAACAATTATCACCTTATCCGTCAAAATCACCGTAGGATCTAATCTGATAAAAACTTCAGCGTTTCAGCAAATAGTTCTAATGGTGAAGGGTATTTGCACAACTTGTTCAACAATTAATAAGAAGCCATTATCTTCCTGATACGATATTACATAATCAATGTGCAGCGTTTTATCCGGTCACTGAAATGCTACAACTTTGTTGGGAAGTTTATCTTGCTCGTCATTGGCCTAACTCAAATTCAGGTCAATTGTTCCTCACCTAGATAGATACCTGATTGATCAATCAAAGGCTATTGCAAATTAAAATATCCCGAATGACATCTTGAAATATGATGTAAAACATTCTTCGTCTTCTTAACTCAATTTCGTGTGGTAATATTTCCAATTTTACCCTCAATCTGTCGTTTTATTACTAAACGGAAACTTGTCTTCAAGATTGCTGACATTTGATATTGAAGGCAGCTAGGCGCATCTTAATAACCAATGAAAACGTTATCCTGTTTACTGTGGAAAAAGACCTTAGAGCATGCGGTAGTAAGGACCGGAAAAGCACGAATAACTGTCACATTATATATCGACAGTTCAACAGATTGTTGGGTATTTTTCGAAGAATCTTTTATACAGTGGCATACAAGCGCTCCTTGTTAATCTTTCATACTGTTACCAAGGCTAATAAACGACTTACTATGGAATATGCGGTAGAACTCTGGGCTGTTTGGCAGTGAATGGATATTTTCGATAAAATTTATCACAGAGCGACAAAGTTAGTTATTGGTCTTCACAGTGTTCCGTACACAGAAAGATTGCTTCGTCTCGGTCTATGTGACACGGTGTATACGGTGCGATATTATTCTTATGTATGGAAATGTGTAAATTGTTCCTCACCTAGATAGATACCTGATTGATCAATCAAAGACTATTTCACATTAAAATATCCCGAATGACATCTTGAAATATGATGTAAAACATTATTCGTCTTCTTAACTCAATTTCGTGTGGTAATATTTCCAATTTTACCCTCAATCTGTCGTTTTATTACTAAACGGCAACTTGTCTTCAAGATTGCTGACATTTGATCTTGAAGGCAGCTAGGCGCGTCTTAATGACCAATGAAAACATTATCCTGTTTACTGTGGAAAAAGACCTTAGAGCATGCGGTAGTAAGGACGGGAAAAGCACGAATAACTGTCACATTATATATCGACAGTTCAACAGATTGTTGGGTATTTTTCGAAGAATCTTTCATACTGTTACCAAGGATAATGGCCGTCTACCTTCTTTTTACTATGGAGTATGTGGTAGATCTCTGGACTCTTTGGAAGTGAATGAATATATTATCACAGAATGACAAAGTTAGTTATGGGTCTTCACACTGTTCCGTACACAAAAATATTGTTTCGTCTCAGTCTGTGTCGCGATATTATTCTTGTGTATGGAATTGTGTCTAACTGAAAGACATTCACTAAGACACTTGTTTCAAGATTGTTGTGAGAAAGTAACACACTGACACCTCATATACTACTTAATAATAAAAATCTGACTTTAAACAAAAACTACTATCATGCTGTTATTGGAATGTTGCAAAACTATTCCAAACAGTTACCGGTGCTACATTGCACCGACTGTGGGACTTAGATTATCCCCATATAAAAGCTAAATTTTAATTTGCAAATGAGGATTTATCCTCGAATTCGCAAATATGTGGTTTTAGCAAAAAGTCAAAACGGCGTTCGAATGTCAGGTCACGGATACGCACACCTGATGAGCGACAATAACCGCGAAACCGGTCGTGTGCTTCCGTCCTGCTTTTCGAACGTCATATACTACTTATTGATAAAAATATGGCTTTAAACATAAACGTACGTAATCCATCTACATCCCAAGATTCCGTATTGACTGTTATCGCAGCTGTTTCGCGTACTACAAATCCTCACCTCAGTGTGTGGCTGTCTTTCCTTTTTAAACATAAACGTACGTAATCCATCTACATCCCAAGATTCCGTATTAATTGTCGCAGCTGTTTCGCGTACTACAATTCCTCACCTCAGTGTGTGGCTGTCTTTCCTTGCCCGGGGATATTAAAAGGATAATTAAACTTACATATGCAGACAAACATCATTCGTTAGTCATAAATTTGATATAATCTACTCGTTATAAACTATTATTTCGCCACATTATCATTTTATGCCGTAATCCTGTGGTGTTGTAAAATGTTCGTAGTTTTTAACTTCAATCCTTGGATTGTCATGTGTTTAATTCTAATTGAGGCAATATCCGTCGTTCAACACGTGACTTTCTGTCTACTGCAACAAGCAGCATGTAGATCGTAAACCATGAGTAATGCACCATTGTTTTGTTTTACATCGCCTGCTATCAAGCTTAAATCAATACCCACATACGTGGTAATACTATTCTCGATAATGGAGGTTCACCACATAACATAGTCATAGCAAGAGGTCATGTAGTTTTCATTTCGTCATGATAAAGTGCTTCCTTTTTTCATTTCGCTATTTGTTTTGTAATAATGCAAATATTTTTTGCTAATTAGGGTGCCACCGAATAAACAAAAAACAACTTTTCGTGGTGTTCACATACATCTCACTTGCATACTACCACCGGTTTCTGACGGTTTGTCGTCATTAAGCGGAGGCGTTAAGATCAGTTTCAGGTAACCTGGGAACAATGGGAAAGTGATAATCAAAATATAATTGTATGCCACTAGTAAATTTGGTTCTTACAAGGAATCACGATGTTCGAATACCGTATCACAAAGCGGTTCCTGTCCGGACAATCGAGGTGCTTATAAACGACCAACATTGTGTGATGGTCGAATACCCTAACGTACGCAACACAACATTTACATACACGTTATTTAGGCGAAGATTTTATGTAAGGTTTCAACTAGTCAGTCACGTCCTGCGCTCTAAAACCATTCTTCCTTTTATCAACCAGCTAAGGAACGACGAATAAAATATTGAATATCTTAGTTCTCGAATAGCGGACATGCTATAGGTTTCGATTGTATGAGAAAGATCTGCAGACGCTATGGAACTTATGTCGTGGTCATGGATTATGGGATATAATGACTCCGATCAATCCGCTACATTCACGCCGATCATATCTCGAGAGCCAGTGGAAACACAGCTCAGTATTGCGATAAACTTGCTGCTTTTGTTGGTGGTGGTGATCTCCTTCGGTCGATGTCGTCCATGGATGTACATTATATCCGCTTCACAGTTTTTCAAATGACTAAACAGTCCGATAGCCTTAATACCTCTTGATTCACGGAAAATACATGTTGAGAAGACCGGGTAACAGGATACGGGATGCGCAAAGGAAATGTGGAACAAACATTTTGATCGAAGAACAGCGTTAATAGTCTTTTTCATGCACATTGGCTATAAGACTAGTGTTGACAATCGGTTCAATTCCCCGAGCAGATTACAAACCCGTTTCGTTAAAATTTTCACCGAATTCAATGAAGAATTTATGTAATATTTATTTATTTTAAAGCTTTTACAATACTAAACTTTTTGTTTGGATGCTTGCTGAATGAGCGCGACCCTTTCGTTCGGAGTTCGGAACACCTTCTGTCAAAATAGATGAAATATTTATTGGTATAAATTATTTTGAAAATGGATTAAAGGTTAACGGAAAACGATATCTCAATAGTTGATGTTCATTTAACCAGATCAAAGTCGACCAGGGTTTTAAGCCTAACCATTATACGCAGTTGAAAGCAACCGCTTTGCAGTCTTATCATTTTAGGATCAAATCATTCTGTTTGGTTCATTTCTACGGGCGCTGACAGATTTTTTCATTAACTAAAAGTGACGTAAAATAGTTATACTTGAAATCCAGTGTTAAATTGGGTTCTTCCAAGAAACCATGGTGTTTGAATAAAGGATAACAAGGTTGTTTCGAGTCAAGCGCAAACATTTCGCTTATTTGGCAAGCGTAGCGTTGTAAATCTCCGATGCTATTACAAAAAGATCTTGATACGCTTCACAGCTGGTCGTTGAAGAACAAACTGCCGTTTAATTTTAACAAATGCAGGATCATGAATGTGGGGAATCAAGTAGAGTTCACATATCATATAGGTTCACATGTCCTTGAAAATTTCAGCAAAGAAAAAGACTAGGGTGTCTGGATATGCTCCAGTTTAAAAACATCACATCAAACAAACAATGCCTTTAAAAAAGCAACACCTGTCCTGAATCTACTCAAATGGCTATTTGGGAAATTTTCGCCCAAGATATTCCTAAGGATCATGAATATATACTTGAGACCAGTCATGGAATACGGTGTGCAGTCACTGTCCCAGTGGCTCAAGGAGGATGTGGATCTTGTGCAGCGAATCTATCACCGCTCAACGAAACTAGTTCTCAGCATCCGAAACAAACCTTATAAAGAATGGATAGCTCAACTGAATCTGTTCGACTTTCCCTATCGACGAATCAGAGGAGAACTTATCTCACTTTACTAAACATTTCATAACCCGAACCATCCCTTACAGGTTTTATTCACGCGAAAGGGATATGAGAAAATATCGGACCCATGAATATGTGATGGTCGTACCCCATTCCCGCCTGAACTGTAGAAGCTATTTTTACTCTGTCTATTTTACTTGGAACAGTTTACCTTTAACCGTTGCTCACTTCACTAGCTTGCATGAATTTAAAACGAAATTAGACGAGTTTTTATTGAATTATTCTTTTTCCGAACACTTATATACTGCTTAATCTACTTCCTTATATTGTTTATACACTAACATTTTAATTTTGCCATCCTATGGTTGTTGTTGAGCTTGTTGCTTTTAGAACATTAAAAAACTTGAATTACCTTGAACCGGTTTCTGGCTGTTTATTACCATCAAGTTAAGGCACTATATGTTGAGTGAGCTTTGAAATCGTGGTAAAGTATTGAACAAAGTAAAACTTGAGAGCCATCGTTGATTTAATATTACTTGTTTCTGTCCGACGATGGCAAACTGATTCTGTTTTGCAATTGCGGGGAATATAAGCATAACATTTCATCAGTAGTATCAGAAATTTTCACTTCTAATTTTTACAACGATTATCATCAAATCATCGTGAATTAACACGGACTGACAAATCATACGGATTCTATACTGTTGCAATTCAAGTTCTATTTCACTTATACCATCTTAATGTTTATCAAATCGACCGTCGATCCTGGTCATGCCTATGCGACATGACACCACCCTAGGCTTCTTACAGGCTGCTTACCCGCGGGTGGAATACTACTCAGTCATGTTTCCTACCCTGACGCTGACCGTTCGTCTGACGAAGCTTCTGTATCAGAAGCGAAATGTTACCCAAAACTGCTTTAAGCGATTGCATACAAATTGTCAAACTTCATTATATTATTAGGCAAGTTGTAGCATGCGATTAACCTCTGGCAATGTCGGTATGACCAATCACGCTCAAATGTAAATCCTCATCGTACCTCAATAAAAATTGTTATAGGCAAGTCTCTATGGGCCATAGCGCTAGTGTTTATCTTCGAGGTCGGGCCATTACATCCACCAGACAGATTTCTATGACCCCGTTCCTTTTTTGACGTCCGATTTTGAATTCTGCATCCGTGGACAGTTCAAACCGAAAACAATTGCCATCATGACCATTTATGAGCGGTAGCCAGAATGATATTTGCTACAATCTCACAATCAGTCCGGTATGAAAAATTACATCACCTCTTGGAAGGACAAACTGACCTATCCTCGGAGACCAGTTATGTGGCAACAGGAAATGTCTACAAGCAAACTAAAACAATTACCCACAGATGATGTAGCTCAGGAACCATCATTCAATTCTC
Source organism: Atriophallophorus winterbourni (assembly GCA_013407085.1). Taxonomy (NCBI): domain Eukaryota; kingdom Metazoa; phylum Platyhelminthes; class Trematoda; order Plagiorchiida; family Microphallidae; genus Atriophallophorus; species Atriophallophorus winterbourni. The sequence continues at coordinate 19,701 of JACCGJ010012687.1, forward strand.
ATCGTAGGTACCACACGTCTGAAAAAGCGCCTACATTAAGTTCAATCTTATGCCACCCAAAGCATAACTCCAATTTTCATTATTTTCTACTGACTGTAATTTTCACCTGGAATATAGAACACCTCAAAGTGATGTTATGACCATGATGACATCACTTACTCTAGGTAAGTAGGCGGCAATCTCGGCATTGAATTTCAACAACCGCTGGCGTTCTTCTTCCACAAGTTTGCGTTCCATCGCCATTCGATGTCGCGACAATTCTAATTCCTCCCGAGCCTTTCGAAATTCCTCTTCAACAAAGCGTCGTTTGTCTTCCATCGCCTTTCGCGCTTCCGCCGCGAATTCTTTCTGTTGGGCTTGTTTCTTGAGGCGATTCGCTTGTTCTTGAAGTTCGTCTTGATCAAATTTTTGTTGCAATAAATGTCGTAGTTCTTGTTCGGCCTTGCGTTCGATCTATGTATCAAATATATGAAAGACCAACGACAGATATAAACTAATTTATTGCACAATCGAAATAGCAGCCGTATGTAATAGACAACAGCGGAAAATTGCTGATTATTTTCATCAATAATTTACTACCGGTTGTCACAACTAGATTTACTTTGAGTACAACGCAGATGTACTGATTCAAGATTCAATATTTATGGTTGAAAAAGCAATTACTTTACAATAACCATGCAGTTGAACTATAGGTACAAGTGTATATGTGTGTAGAAAAATTTTAAAATCACGCACGCTCTTTGACAGTTAACTTCATCCACTGGTCCCGAACATATACTCTATTGTGACCCTTTGCATGTGCAATTATTGACATCAGAAGCGATCGGAATGAAGGAATACCACTTAAAGGAGAAGCTACACTGAAGTATAATTTTCGCTGACAAGTGATTGCAGGAAATTCGAGAAACCGAGTTCTAATTGGAATCTCGGTTACGTTTACAACAATTCAATTACTGTGAGTCCAGACATATTCACAGCTACCCAGCGACATTACAAATTGCACAGTCCCGTATTAGCTGTCACCGAATTTTTCATTCTGTACGTGTCTGCTACCTTTGGAATGCACTCCCCGAAACTATTGTTACCGCTCCTCGCGTAAAGAAACATTCACCCGAAATCTGGACACGTATTTGTTACATAACAATTTGATTGCAACGGCGTATTAACACAGCAGGTATTCAATTGAACCATAGTTGATATAACATGATCAATAATTAGTTCTTTTTAGGAAGGAATATTTCCGAAGCTATATGCATTTTATCGCCCTTGTCTTGAATCTTGAAGATATAAAATCCCTTTATCTCTACACTCACATACCTCCAATTGTTGCTGCTTCAGTTGGAGCTGTTTCTCGTAATCCTGTCGAAGCGCGTGCTGACACTGGATTTTCTTCTCGTATAATCGGCGTTCTTCCTCACGAAAACGGGCCTCTTGTTCTTCGTGAATCAAAATTTGTCGCACATTCTCAAGTTCGGTTCGATCCTTCTCGCGCCTCATCAGTTCTTCTCCAAGACGAATCTGAAATGTGAATTTGTTGCGGTCGGTCAATCAAGTGAATGTCAAATCAAAAGTAGTTTTGCTGATGTATACAAATTACTATGAATAGAGTTATGATCGCGAAGACAGTGAACCGGTAGACATTTTGTACATGGGCAAAAAATATTCACATTTCCAGCTTCTGTTATGCACACCTGTTTGTTTAATTTGCATAGAATCTGATACACTTAGGAGCAAAAACGTTCAGGGTCTAAAGGAAGCAATGTTATACCAATCAACCAGAAATCGATAAACAACCAATCTTTCTATGTTGGCCCAGCTACTTTGGCTCTCCAACTGACATTTGTGTGATGCTCACAATAAACGAATATCTTTATTTCTGTCAGCTGTTAAGCTTACAAATCACTCGGGCAAAGTTGTTGGTTTCTGCTTTAGATGCATTCAATAATCGCTTGCTGAATCATTGAAATTTATTAGCGAGGTTTAGATGGAGATTTATCTTGTAATATTGGAAGAAACGACGTGATATTTTGGTTTAATTATGGTCGTAATTCAAAGTAACTAAACTTTTTAATGGTCCAAATACAAAACAATTTACATTAGCCATAGATTGAAAATATAGGGAATGCATTAAAACAACCAACATGTTTTGTCAATATGAAAAGTCAGCCTATGTATTGAGGTACGAGGCTGAATTTGGTCAACATACACAGTAGAACCCACCTACAACGAACTCGTTTACAACGAATTCATGGGTTGAACGAACTCACCATGATTTCCCAAATATAGTCCTTCTTTGTAAGCCTATTTAAAACATTCGTACAACGAATCTGTTCGTTACGAATCTCGCCTTTTACGAACACTGTACACGTTCCCGACAGCTATGTTTGTTCAATAAAGTTCATACATACAACGAACTCGTTTTGTCTTGCCTTTAACACACAACGCTCCGTCAAGAGTGGCCTGCAGTGCGCTAAGAATAGAATTGACACACAGCTTGGCGAGACACAGGCAACCTAGCCTACAGTATGCTAACTGACTCGCACGCAAGCACAAGAAAATCACGCGAATTCTCTGTGACTGGTACAGCCGCAGTGCCATTGTCGGACGAAGACAGTGACACAGAAGTCGTAGCTCTGTCTGTGAAAGATTCCAGGAGTGCTCTTGATCTCTGCAGGAGATTTTTAGGATAAAAGGAAGAGACGTCGAAAGAGAGATCGAGGCGGTGGCGAAATCAAAACTTAAACAAAAAGCAAGGCCATATACCTCATGAAACGTGAGATTGGACTGTCAGTGTGTGTGTGTGCAAGATGTTTTTACTACTTCGTTTTAGAATAAATTTACTATTATTAACATGAACTTGGATTTAATGTTGTGATCTGTGTGCTGTGACATCATCTATTCATAAAATGGATTACAAGCATGCAGAAACACACAAAGATAAGACATTCTTCACTTCTTTATTGTTTACGCGTGTACAGAAAACAGCGACAAAATCACATGTCTGACAATGCGTTTTACTTGCAACGAACTCCGCTTTTAACGAACATTTTACTCTCCCCCAGCGATTCGTTTTACCCGGGTTCCACTGTATTGTCAAGTTCCGCCTTGAACCTTCAGGCTTGATGCACAAATGATGTGGGGCAGAGATTTCTTTAGAAAACAAACTCGGACAGCAAAGAAGAACATTTGACAATTTAATCTACAATGTAGAATAATTAACCTGTAACAATGAAATCTGCTACCACGTGCTTCTTGCCGATGAAACAGATGTTCATGTGGGCGATCCACTGTATGCAAACTGTTGAACAGCAGGATCAAGTCAACCCTAACACGACGGTACGGAAATTCAAATAGGTTCAGAGTTGCAATCCTCTCCTCGTATAGTCCGGTGGTATACGTGTTGTAACAAAGGCATGTCCTTCGTAAACATGGGGACCATGCTTGAACAATGTACTCTATTGTTAGCAGTATATAGGCCTTAATTATCCGTGAGAGTACTTGCTTTGTGAAACTACAGAAGATCCTTCTGAACAGTGCTAAGGTTTGGGTGGACTTTTTGTATGTCAGAACACTGCGATGAAGACTTCAATTTACTGCTAATTCACACACCCAGTTATTTCTTCTCCATGACCCATGAAAGTTGCTGAGATCCCAGAGAGTATGTGAGTTCATAGAATTTACCGATGTCTAACATTTTAAATTTTTGGATGTTGAATGATCGGCGGTTTCGTAAGGACCAGGTATGAAGTGCTTCGAGATATTTTTGTAGAATTTGACAATCTCCTATGGTGCGTACCCTAGGCCAAACTTTGATGTCATCCGCAAATAAAATGATTTTGATGCTTACGATTTCAGGTACCTCGTTAGCGTACACAAGGAAGATTATTGGCTCTAAGACTGAGCCTTGAGGTACGCCACTTGTAACTTCTACTTGGCTAGATAGGGCCACATCAACTCAACCAGTCAAGTTATCCTCTATCCAGGCCAAAAATTTGCCATTCACTTCGAACTGCTCCAATTTCTGTAGCAGTATGCTGTGGTTCACACGGTCAAAAGCTTCAGACATATCCAAGTAACAAGCATGGATAGGGCATCCATTATCCCCGGTTCGAGTACAGTTATCAAATGTGTAGTCACTTGGATAAACATTGAAACTCAACATTTAATATGTTTATATATAACGTTAAATTAGCATTCATTTTCATTTTGCGACGCTGAGTTTTGTGCAATATGATGCTGTTGACCATATTCGATTGATGTCCACGATAAATATAACCCACAGGGGCTTGACTATTTCATACCCCACACCATCTAGCATCATTATACAAACCAATGCAGAACTACCAGTTGTCACACAAATTTCACAAGGATTTGCAGTACTCGATCGGTCAGCGTCCGTTTGCGTGGCGTTATTGTGGTCTTTTTACCGCAGTCTGTGTCAGTGCCTATTTTTCCACAGCTTCCAGCTTCGTACGTTCAGCGTTGATAGCATTGATATGTTTATTACGAAAGCCTGTCTACGTTATACTTATTTTTCGATGCCGCTTGATTTCAACTTCCCATGGAGTAGGTTTTTAATATGGTTCACTTTTATTTTATAGATCAGAATCAGCCAGAGGGTTTGTTGAACGTGAAATGTTTATGGTGTGGGTTTATTGGTTGCCCACTGTTTGTTAGCGATAAATAATTGAAAAAATTGGTTGGCTGATTCAAACGGGTTGAATGTTGACGGTCAATAATACTTGAATAAAAATAACCAGTCAGTATTTGAAGACTTGTCAGCGGGTTGCACCATAACCGTGTGCAATTGGTTGAGTACGTTCCGCGGTCATGCTCAGTTACACGTGTACATCAAATTAACCTAGTCTGCTACAGACTATCTATGTAAAATGATCCAAAGCGATATGATGTATGCATAAACGATGATGTTCAGAACTTCCCATCTTGTGAAGTGCAAGTTTCGTAACGTGAGGTCGCGGAGTGCATTACCGATGAGCGCTAATCATGAGCTTTCGAATCATATACAGAACTCGACCCTTCGACACAACACAAAAGCATGAAGCGCCTAAAAGTTCGACAAGGTTAATTGTGAATTCGTAATATTTCCGGTTTCGGTCAATGTCGGTCAAACGAGCCCTGCGCGGCGAGAGCTTGAAGTGTACCCGTTGCCACGAAATCGAATGGCAAATCAGATCGAAGTGAGAACCGGGACAGACAGGCTGCAGATCCGCGTTGTGATTCTTTGTGTTGCCTAATTAAAATAAGCATGCGCTTCGTTATTTGTCTTGTGCGTAATAAACGTATTTGACCAATCGGCTTCTCTTGTGTTTTGGGATTTGTGAGTGAAGGCGATTATCATTGCACGGATTGATCTCAGGGATGAATCAAGACAAAATCGACGCGCGTGCAGGGAATGGGACGTGGATTACGTTGGACCGAAATGTGACAATTGGCCGGATGTACGACACCTGTTGACCTGACGCCATCAACTTCGGCTTCTCTCTCTACCCCCTCTCTCTACCCCAATAACACGTTACTCAAAGTGGTGAAATAGGACGTTGTCATCAGTCAAACCATCGGCGTGGATCTATCTGCGTTGGAACTGCTTACCATATAACAATCCTTTTACAATGGAACAATAGAATGTTAGCATTAACAGGATTCAATTACTCTTAGTCAAGTTTTGGTTTATAAAATTAACACCGAAGGAATTAGTGCTGTGGAACAGTTATTTATTCCAAACGTCATGCGTTGTCCAAACTAATGCATTGCTCACATCCCTTGCACTTACATTGTCGTTTAGAAAACGATAATCGTTCGCATGCATTTCTATCACACACCCCACATTTAAACAAAAGGGCAAAACCCATGATACGAGGAATAACAATGCTAATCTAACAGAACATGCGAGGTAAAACTTGCTTGTAATTTCTCGATCGCGTTTTGCCGAAGTTTCATTTTCCCTTCCGTAATCGCTTTTTGATTATCTTTACGCGCCACGTAAGCTTGAATCGCTTCCTCCTCCTTCCGCAGTCGTTCAGCGAGCGCTTGCTTGTAAGCCAGACGATTCGCCTGATAGTCTGCAATTTCTTTCACCAGGATCGCTTTCAATTCCTGTTTCCTTTTTAGTGCCCTATTTTCATGAACAAAACACGTGATCAGTTAGCTGGAATGCTCTAATGTACTAGCATTTTACACCAATCATTTTAGACATCTCAATCAATTGCATCATTTAGGTTCCAGCAAAGCTGAAAGCAACTTGGCTCTCTTCTCAAGAGCCCTAGGTTCGATTAACGCCAATATAATGTGAACAATTGATTTCAACCTCCATCCGTTCTCATATTGAATATGCTATACCGGCATGGGATCCTTGGTTGAAAAAAGTCATTCAGCTATTGGAAACTCCACAGCGCAGAGCGACAAAGTTCGTCCTAGGAATTTCTAATGATCCATACGAAATGCGACTTTGAATCTTGAAATTTCATTCAGCCCAATAAAGACGGCAACGAAGAGTCCTAATCTTCATTTTGACAGTGCGTAATCAAATAAATCATACATGCAGACATCCGTTACATCTTTCCCACGCATCACATCTGCGTGGTCACCAATCTAAACTGTGCCAACAGCACAGGAGTTTGAACTGCCAAAAATTATGCAATGTGCAATTATGGAACAATTTACCTACTCATGTGTTACAATTTGAAACCATTGACGTTTTTAAAAATCACTAGATGCCTATATGGACAAGTATGTTTTTCACGTTTGACAATAGTCTCTAACAGTATTTTGATATTTTTACCATCTGACCCGATGTACATTTTTGTGGGTCTTGTAAAGCATAGCTTTTTACCAGCATGTCCTCTTCATACCACCAGTCATGCGAAAGCTTTGATCACTGAGAAGGGAAGATATGATATCCGATTGCAATAAAATTATTTAGGGATTCTATGCTTTAATGATTTCCACCTAAAATCAAGATTGGCAAAAATGGGCTAAATGGTAAGTGGAGAAAATTCGTAAGCAAAACATGTCAAAATCAGCGGAATATTTCAAAACCTAGCATTTAGTTCGGTTTGTAAATTTTAAAGCCCAATATCATGCGTAACACTTAAAATTTCTAATAAGGTATTACCGTTTATTGTGTTTGCGGAAAGCTGATAGTTAAGCCCAGTTCAGCTGAGGTTAACACTCATATAATGACATCGAAGATCGGTCGCAAGTCCACTAGACCTGGAAATTGAAGCAAAGCGTCGCAAATTCAGCATGTTCACCCTATGACTACCTTGTGTACAAGCTGCGGTATTTGGTCTTTGGCAGAATTACCATCAAAAACGCAAACCATGTAACTGTGCAGTACGACAGGTTATACGCATAAAAGTTGATCAAATAATACGTTCATATATGCATTGACGTGGTTTTTATGACGAAGAACAGTAATTCCAACTATGACATTGAGTAAGGAGGAAAATGTCTGACTTTGAACTTTTCACACAGAAAGCATACACGAACTGCATAAACGTACCGGCGACAGTTTAATCGAAAATATGGTATTTGAAGGGTCAATGTGTGACAGCGGTTCACGAGACTGGGATCAATTTTAAAGAGGTTTGAGTGGGTGGGACGCGCATGGATTATTAAATATGTCAAGATTAGCTCAGCTCAGATGCGATTGCGCTCGAGAGTGCACAATCTGAGTCTAGTCAGTCGCTGCTCAAACGGTATTTTATACAATCCACTAAGCATTTTAGTTGCGTTATGATCAATCATTTTTCGAATAGCGAGGTGTATTTTTTCATTCATGGTGTACAGGCTTGCGCTGTATGGTCCACAACTGGGTGTATATATGCATTGAGTACCTTCGACAATAAGTGCTGCAGAAAACATCCGAAAATTCGTCTGAGTAAGACGAGTACACTGCATGCAGAATTATATATGACGTCGCACTGCACCCTGTTGTTTTAGAGTTCCTCACACCCATATACCGATATATTTATTCGATATATTCCCCACAAGCTTGTGACTGACAAGTGCGCATGAAAACGCGAAGGATTTTCCAACGTGTGAAAATATTGCACTTGCTGAAACTGAAGGGCTGATTGTTTTGAATTGATTACTGCTGTAGCTTGTGAAATTAGACCATCTTCAACAGAATTCACCTTCATTCAACTGTTTGCATCACCGTAAAAAAGACCAAGCTTACCAAGCGTACCAATTGTGGTAGATCATTTATAAATATCAAGAACAGGTGTATTCCAACATTAAAGCATTTCAATTTCATTATAAATGTTTTCGATGCGTGCTGTTTTATCAATTGAATCTTTAAAGGCCGAAAGGAAAGGGTCTATTGTGGTACATGTAAATTGTAGCCATCAATAACTGACGTTGTTTATATTTATTTTAGATCGGTGCTTATCTCACTCGGGAAAAGTTCATATTTCGTATAGCCCCATAATGACCAAACGCATTACTTATGCAATCGTCATCGTCCAAAATTAAATATAGCTAGATAATGAAAGCTGAAATGGGGTTCATATTATATGAATGCAATGCTTTTAAATAACGCCATTGATTTGTAGATTTTTTGTTGGAATCATTTCAGACAAAATAACTAGTGCGTAGGATTACATTTTTAATCACTGCTGTACATACAGCAGTTTCTGTGAAGTGAGTTCATCCGGTTCACAAGTATTTAAATGTTTCCATCCCATACGCCACAGACCTCGTATTTCTACAAGCTCATCAGCTGAAATAAAATAAATCCTTGGTAAGGCGTTGCTCACATCCCTCGCACTTACACACCACAATGGGATTCTGGCTGTTTGTTTTCATCAGGTGATAACAGTAAGATTAGGTTCAGTGAGACTTGTGACCGTGGACATGTGATAAACAAATTTATACATTAAAGCCACTGCTTAATATTGTTCGTGGAACGTGCCACGACGTGCATATACAAAATCAGAGGGTAATTCCTAATTAAGCACTCGAGGCGCTTATGGATGACCAAAGATATCCTTCTTTGAGCTTAAAACAGTGCTGTGTGATTTAGCCAAAACATTCCAAACTAGCAAGCGCAAACTTCGCATAAGAATACGGCGAAAAACGCGACTCAAACAAAAAAAATAGTTTTAGAGCATGATCCTGTTCGATTATCATCAAACACTGACTTCATCCGAAAAATGGGGTTGTGATTGACGGACACCATTGGTTCTCACTTATCTGCTTCTATAACTGAAGAATGTTTTCCAGAACTGCGCATCACCAAATTGAAGTCAGAATGCTCATTCTACAGACACCATTCAACAAATCACCTTCTTGATTTGAATGGCGTACTGCGATCAGGCTATCCAAACAACAGATTGGAACTTATCGATCAAATACGCGAGATTGTTCGGAGTTTGTTTTGTGTGCGACATTCCCATGGATTTATATTCGAACAATGGTTGACGATAAGTTAATGAATACTTAAAAAACGCCATGATTGTTTGCTTCACAATGAAATTTATACTCAATTTCGTCTCGTTAGCTTTTGTGCTATATTTTTACACAAACAAATATATGCCATTGAATCATATAGATATATCGAGATGAATGGTCGGTATGGAATATGCTAACTGCGGTTTTTCAAAATGCAAGGTGCAGCAATTTCATAAGCCATCCTAGTACCAATAGACGATTCTGAGTTTGAGCGAGGTGGAATAGGATCGGGCAGTCTGGGTTTGCGGAAGATTAAAGAACAGCGTACATTTTGAAGTCATCAACAGACGTGCTTTCATACTTGTAGGTACGCTGCCTATTACGTCGCCCCCAATCATGAAAACCTAGTTAAATCCAACCAGAGAACATGCATCGCAAGATTGGTCTCCCTGGTTACAAAAGGATGTAATATTGCTAAATAAGATATAACATCGTGAAATTAAACTTGAAAGTGGTAACCAGAAACTAACTTACGAAGCCTTCGAAGCGATGTGATACTTACATTCAAAATAGAAAATACCCATAAATCATCATTTAAAACATTATTCGAATACCGTGAGTCATAAAATACACGCAGCCACTCGGCTACAATACAAATTCTCCGTTCCTGTATTAGCTGTCGCCAATATTTTTCTTCGTACGCGTCAGATACCATGCTTCCTTTGGCAGGCACTTTCCAAAACTATTGCCAACGTTCCCAGCGTCGAAACGTTTATTAGAAATGTGGACACGTATTTGTTGCATAACGATTCGACGGCACGTGCGTAATAACTCATGGTAAGTATTCAACTGGACTATACGTGGCATTCGTGTTTGAGGTAATCACAAGGTAATCGCTAGACACGGAGATTGATAAGCGGATTGGCAGAGCAGCTTTCATTCTGTCCCGACTAAAGTCTCGTGTTTGGGGTAACCACAAACTGCCTGTAAAGACAAAGATGATGGTATACAGCGCGTGCGTACTAAATGCTTTACTGTACGGCAGGGAAACCTGGACCACCCACGCAAGACACGAACGGAAGCTGAATGCTTTCCATCTGCGAAGCATCCGTCGTATATTGAACATATCGTGGATGGACAGAGTGACTAATGCTTAAGTGCTTTCAAAAGCTGGTTACAGAGCATGTTTGCCCTATTACAACAGCTCCGACTGCGGTGTCTTGGTCATGTCTACAGAATGGAAAATGGTCGTCTTCCAAAAGATCTACTCTATGGTGAGTTGCAATTAGGAAGTCGACCATTGGGCAGACCGCACTTGCAGTACAAAGACGTTTGCAAAAGAGATATGAAAACTCTTGGCATTGACCCGGCCAGTCGGAAAGAACTTGCTCTTGACCGCTCACATTGGAGGCATCGTGTAAAGCGTCGTCTGCAAGCTGGGGAGGAGCAGACACAGCTCTTGGCTGCTGAACGCAGATCACGCCGCCGGCGTGCAACTGACGCCCTACAACCAAGTTCTGACTATCGTGGCAAGCGCTGCTGGAGAGATTGTTGCTCCCGAATCGGACAGTTTAGTCATTCAAAAAGCTGTAGAAGATGAAAATTCATGCGATTGTGATTTACACCCCTGGTCGACATCGACCGAAGTAGGCCAACAACACACGTGGCATTATATTATTAGGTGTTTTTTCTTTAACATGTTTTTTACATATTTAATATCCTATGGTAAATGTTAAGCTATTTACATGTTTCGACCATAAACTACTTGAATCTTGATACTTTGCTAACGCTACGTTCAGCGTTTAAATGCTGTGCAGGCTTAAGTATGTAGCCTTGTAAACGATGCTGATATAAATATCTGCATCGCTTTGGAATAAGCAACAGTTGGACTTAATTCCAGTAAGATTTTGACAGGCAGTAAATGTTATGCATGCAGTAGTGTATAAGGTACATAAAATCGGCCCAAGTTTAAATTGTTCTTTATTTTTCTGCAAGTTGTAACATCGGGGAGAAATATGCTTAGCGTCTTACTGTGTATCTATCCTCGCTTCTTTGTAAGGGTTTCGGTGGAAATTCTTACGCGTTATAAAGTTTATTTGGCATCATTCTGCTTCAACACTTTGTACACATATTCTTATTCTTACCTTCTCAGTTATTCTGTGCTTCAACGTGCTGTTGTAGTCTTTATAGAATTCTAATGCACCTGCGTTTATGGTTGGTCGGGTGCTCGCTGTTGAAGTTTAAAAACGTGAATCGTATGAGTATACGTCAGGTAGACACTAGTCTGTAAAGCTGCTTCGATTTTTCATCTGACTTGAAACTTCAGAAATGCCAGCCAGCCGTCAACTTCAGGTTCGCTGGTAAATTGGATTTCTCTGAATACACAATTGAGTAGTCGATGCATTTGGTCCAGTTCTGTTCTTTGTATAATCACAAATGTGTCTTTGACGCAGCGGATCCACATCTTATGTCGTATTAATGTTGTTGGTGTCGACAATTAGGTTGGAAATCGATGATCCTATTTGTCTTCCTCGGATCTATTCGTAGAATTTACCATTGAACTTAATGTTTATTTAAAGAAACAGCTCGATTGGTTCAACAAAACTACGCAAGCTGGGCATACACCATCCGAGCAATATCATTCATCACAATATTGCAAAATAATTTTTTTTTGAAGGGTAAACTGTGTGCGCGTTGTTTGTTTTGTTTGATCGAGATGCATTCATTGAATTTTTGAACTTAAAAGAAGCTCCATGATTCAAGTAACGTATTTTGTAGTTTGGTAGGAAAATCAATACGAATAGCATTTGACCATTGAAAAGTCAGATACCATGTAAATCTGAAACAATCCTTTGATTGATTTTACCGAGTAAAACTGTCTACCACGTTTTCAAATCTCGCTGAACCCACATTATTCAATTTATGTCGAACAGCCTCAATTCGGCTTTGACGTGTAAAGGATTCAAACTTCAACAATTTATGGTGGCAAAAAGCACATAGTTTCACAATTACCATAGTATAGTGAATATCCATTCATTAAAAAGAAATACTTTCGGGGAGTGAATTCTAAAGAAGCAGACATGTATTGAATAAAAATATCGGCGACAGCTAATACGTGAATTGGGGAATTTGCAGCGTCGCTGAGTTGCTGCGTGTATCACGTGTTTCAGTCAGAATACGCTTTAAAACTTTAGAGATTACATGATGCAAGGTATCCGGATGGTAGTTTGCGGGATATGAACCTCTTCTACCCCTGCAGATAGGTGAAATTACCCAAGACGCCCACTCTGTTGGCACCAATCATTGTGTTAGAGGCTGTTTAAACAATTCACTCAATGCTATGCAAAGCTGCTGGTAACAGCAATTTAGTACTGTTGGCATGATTCCAGCCGCGCCAGGGGTTTTATAGAGTTCAATTGACACAAATTCGGTTGTATAAATGTTTAATTGAACTTAATGCCAGTCAGATGTTGCGTCACGGTTGATGTCGGCAGGTCTTCAGTCGGTGGTTGTTACCGTATTAAACTCTGTGGCAGAAATGTGAGCGAGAGTATTAGATGTTTACTATGCTGAAGCAGTTCATCTATCCTCATTAGGCACATGGAAAACACCCGATTTCAAGCTGGATCAAGTATTACCAATCCGGTATAGCAATTTAAGACTTCTTTCCATTTTCAAGGTCAGAAAACGAGGGTAAGTTTGCTTGCCTTCCTTAAATTGATGGTCCACATTGTGCCGAATTCTGAGTTAAACCCAAGCAGAGTTATGTTGCCCGATCCATTTTTTCGTGCGAATACGAAGCTTAAATCGAAAGTCGCTTACCCGTCGTTCACCTACAAATCGCGAATTTTGATATATGTTTGACTGAAGGCCTTCTGTGAGTGCGTCGCAATGTGTTCCGTTGTTGTGATAGTCAAGCGGTGAATGTGAGTAGAAAAATACAATATTGCGAGAACTTGAACAGGAAATTCCGTGAAGTCGATTAACAGTAACGAACAAACATTGAATTTGCGAAAAACAAGAACGCATAGATTACCTTTATAAAACTTGGTTGAGGGAATATATGATCTGAAATTTAAAGTATAACGTCTCCGACGTATCTCGACAAAGTTCGTCTAGAATGTTGCTGGCTCTAAGAATATCTATAGCATTTTTCTATGGTTGATGGTCATACTAGGGTGATTTTGATGGATTATTTAGAGAATGAATGCACTTATTACGAGTTTTTGGTTATCACACAATATCACGCTCGTTAAACAAACATCATTTATAATTGTGACTACTCATCCGTGCCAAGCCCATCGAAATTCCATTATAGACCGTCGTGACCAATTTTGTGAATAGTTCGATCGGCTTGACACGGATGAGTAGTCACAATTATAAACAACATATTCTCGAAACATCGCTTAAACATTATTTGATGCTTGTTTTGTCATCAACCGATGTAGACCACACGGTGCGTTACCTTAATCTGTGTAACACTGGAAAATGGTTATGAACGGTTGAATTGGAAACCTTTTGAAGTCGCACGAATTTGGATGCTTAAAGCTTTCTCGAATCATTCATGATTTAAAAAGCAATTGCTCTCAAAATAAACAGAGAAAAGAAAGATAAATACCAAAATAGGATATAATATTATGTGAAAGGCTGACCGTCATAACTGACGTGAAGCTAAATAATTCGTTCGTCATATTTATGCCATATCAAACATAAAAGTATAATGTTTGATGTTAAATATGGTCCAGATGCATTGAATTCTCTATGTGGCCAGCATATGTCTCATAAACACTAGAGTAACTGAGATTTTCTAGCAACCGTGCAAGTTTCCAAGATATGCGTTTCAAATTATAGAGAGCAGTATGTGACTAAGTAGTGTTTCAAAGCTCTACAGAACACTACTACCAAACGAAACACAAAGGTAATAAGCATTGAACGCCGACGAAGATGATTGCAAGCTCATCAATAAACGGTTTGAATGAAAATATCTGGAACCACAAGGATATGTGGGACATCATTTTCATTCTGGTGTAATTCGGCGTGGGTTCGAACGGAACAAAATGGGGTAAGCGATTATTTCATCTATGTAATAAACGCTTCAGCAGTTGATGAGTTTGCGTTTCGGGCTTTGGAGGTAAGCATGTTTAACGTTGGTCCGATTTTACGTAGGTTATGAATAAGTGACCTATCACACATTCTGACCTATCGAATCGCCGAAACATCACGTAAAAGTCACAGTCACAGTAGACTAACGTTAAGTTGTGGGGTGCACTTTTCTGTTTGATTGAAGCTGAAGTGATACAAGACGTGTGTATTGTTGAGGTTGCAGTAATATTAGAACCCATCACTACGATTGTAATTTTTCATATTATTAGATATTTGAGATCAATTTTGAGTGTTTTGATGAGGTTCTATTGACTACAGAGCAATTAATGCATTAAAAACGGGTGGCGCTGGAAGATTTCGGTAATTGGCTTGATTCAAATGTGATCTAACTAGTACCCATGAACGTGAAGCCAGTAGACGCTAATTCTATCATTGTATTTAATTAACCCTGCGTCCTAAGTGACCAAACTTTCGTGACCAATTCTTAATTTTCTAAACAAGGAGCGCTTGTATGCCACTGTTGGATAAGGCTGGTACGACCAACCTGTTCAATCACATGTGTCTAAACACATGTTTAATGCATGCTTGTGACGGAAAAGCATGCAAATGAATATTTAATTTTCTAGTTTACAACAGTGGCAAATCACAGCGTTCGTTTTTGCCACCTGCTTCATTATGTAAAAAATGTTCACATCTTAAATGGTTTAACAATGACATATTTTAATCAAGCTCACTTACGCTTCATCCTCTTCTCGAATACGTTTTACGATATCATCGATCAATTGTTTGTCTTGTTTCACAACCTCTTTTTGTAAAATCTTCTCTTGTTCCTGTGCATCGAGTTGATTGTCCAGCTGTTCTTTCAGAACGGATTGATTGATTCGTTTCACGGCTTCCTCCGTTTCTAATTCTCGATTGAACGCTTCCACATCTCGGTCGATCTGTTTACCGTAGAGCACTTCTTCCAGCTGAAATATCGGAATGTTCGTTATTTCTAACGAATTGTATTACGCTGATATCCAAATCATTCAATTATGAAATTAGAGTATTGACTAGTTGATATTTAAATGAGTAATGACAAAACTATTGAACACAAACCAAATCTATTAATATTTACGCTGTATATATTATATATTATATATATCTATATATATATATATATATATATATATATATATATATCATAAGTACATGCAGAAAATTATCGTGCATAACTAAAAGCGAGCGCTTTCGTCTATTGTTTCATAGTGGACAATATTATGTAAGATCACTCAAGGTCTAATCGCGTATCCTGTCCAAATGATTATATTGTTGTCGTCCCACACCTAGAAAACATTCAATCCAGCGCTTATTGGTTGGCTGTTCAGAAATTTAATGCCATGTGATTCACTTCAAAAAGATAATACGCCCCGTGTTAAATACCACGGATATCCACAACACAACAGAACACCAGATGGTCAGCCATTTAGTGCGCAACCGATAAGGATAAAATGCATCTATAAATTATAGGTAAGGTATAAATACTACACAGCGTGACCTCGTTTTAGTTTCAATATTTTAAAACTGGGTAAGTTCTCTAAATCTACAAGAAGTTAAACAATATATGCATATATATTTACAAAATGAGTTATTCATCGTTTGCGTTGTGGGTTTTGGAGGTAAGCATGTTTAACGTTGGTCTGATTATACGTAGGTTGTGAATCAGTGACCTATATATTAATATATACTATAAATTACTATAGTAGTATATAGTAATTTGCTATTCTTAAAAAAATACTAATGTGCTTGGTTACAGTGAGTGTTTGGAATGTTTAATTCCTATGAAAATGAACCAGCTAGAGGAGACAATTTTCAAATCGTATGCATTTATATGGCTCGAAAATTACGTGACACATTTTGTATGATAAAAATTTTGAATAAATGAAAATCTCTCAAACTGTGTACGCATTAAACACTGTTTGATGGCATGCAAGAATTAAGATCATTATCAGACGATACCTCAATATCTGTTATTAAGATTGTTGCGCAAGTCATAGCTGAATATTTTACACGGAGGGCAACAGATTGATAGTTGATAGTTAAATTCCAGCAACATGTGGCACCGAAAACTAAAATTTCGTACACATAATTTAAAATAAAAAATGAAATTGAGCAGAATACGAACTGCCCGTTGGATTAATTTCGAACTCCGATATTTTTGGATATAACTTTCATAGTTTTCATCCAATCGGTTTGATTTTTGGATATTCATGTGAAAATTTGCTACGACGGATCTACTCATACAAGAATCATGCATCTGCGACCTGTCGTTCTTTGTGTGTGTCACCAGTGAATTTTCTGCCGTTCGCTCGTCTAGTTGAATCGCATTTGTCTTTCTGCTGTTGAATCAACCCATTGGTGTATACCACTGTCGAGAAATGCTCGGAGAAATACAACGTGAAATCAAATTCACACTAAAATTCTCAAAGGAAGTCTGGCAAATTCGAGGCTAAATCTGGTGACGAAATATTCCTACAACCCATCGCTTTCCGTCAACTCCACACAATTCCACACAAACTAAACCCAACCGTATCGATTTTTTTGCTCTGATTTGTACGTATGGTTGGCCCCGTTAAAATGAAACGATCTGATGTTCGCGAAACGTGCGTCGTCTACATGAAAGTCGTCAGTGGTAAGGTCAAATCTGTCACGTGCCGCAACTTTGTCCAAACGTGTCACGAAAAATTTGAAAAATCATCGACTACGAAGGCGATATCGATCCCGAATGATGAAAACATGATACGTATGTTAAAATTGTCGAACTAATCCAAGCGCAGATTTAGCTGCTTGAACAAGTGTCCAGCGAAGCAACCTGAATTATCGGATGCTGAGCTTAGTGCTCGGAATACAAACGTTGAAGGCATCCGTAGAGATTCTGGTCAAGGCGCAGAATTCTCAGTTTGTATGTATAGGTTTCGGTAAATCGGAACTCAGGATCTGAAGGAAAAACCTCAAATTTAAAGTAAAAAGCAGAACTCGTAAGTGGTTATAGGTAAGAAAAATTGCTTGGCGACAGCCTCGGCAAACCCCATCATCAAAGAAACATTGCTTTTACTGTTGAAAAAAAGTAAAAAATTTGTTATCCAAGACAAGTTGTACTTTCACGAAGAGATATCACGCATGTTGGAGCTCAACCCCAAAATACTTTATCGTATTGTTAACGATGAAGCTAAAGTGAAACCTGGAGTTCCGTCCGTGAACACGACAGCTGGAACAACAACATCTGCATCAGAACTGCTGAAGCTTTAGCCACGCTTTATTCATCTGTATTCAACCGAAGAGAACATGCTTTAAACATCCCAAATCAAACCATTTCAACCACCGTTGCCGTGAGTGAAATAAATGTCAAGTCGAAACGCGTCCTTCGAGCTTTATTTAATCTGAAACCGAAAAGCCTCCTGGTGCCGACGGAATAACCCCCGATATTGAAGCAATGTGCAATTTTTTTTCATAAAAACCACTGACATACCTGTTGAAACAAACAGTGGCAAATGGAATGATTCCTGCAGATTAAAAACGCGGAATAATTTCTCCTACTTATAAAGGTGAAAATCTCTCCGATGATTCAAATTACCAACCCATTATTCTCTTACCTGTGATTTCAAAATTACTTGATCGCCTAATTATTTACGAACTAATAAATCATTTCGAAAATAATCATTTGCTTTCGAGAAAACAGCAT